>JAHBCN010001354.1:72500-82500 GCA_019359885.1 Listronotus oregonensis
AAAAAAGGGTTTTTAAAAAAAATTTTTTTAAGGGGGGGAAAAAAATTTTTTTTTAAAAAAAACCCCCCAAAGGAAAATTTTTTTTTCCCCCCCAAAAAAAAAAAAAAAATTTTTCCCCTTTTTTTTAAAAAAAACCCCCCCAAAAAAAACCAAAAAAAACCTTAACCCAAAAAAAAAAAAAAAAAAAAAAAAAAAAAACCCTTTTTTAAAAAAAAAAAAGATAAAAATTTTTTTTCCTTTTTAAAAAAAAAAAATTTGGTTAATTTTCTTTTTTTAAAAAAAAAATTTTTTTAAAAAACAACTTTAAAAACCCCTTTTTTTTTTTTTAAATGGGTTTTTTTTTAAAATTTTTCCCCAAAAAAAATTTTTTTTTTTTTGTTTGTTTTAAAAAAAAAAATTTTTTAAAATTTTTTTTTTAAAATTTTTTTGAAAAAAAATTTTTTTTTTTTTTTTAAAAAATTTTTTAAAAAACCCCCCAAAATTTTTAATTTTTTTAAAAAACCGTTTTTTTTTTTTTAATTTTTTAAAAAATTTTAAAAAAATTTTTTTTTTTTAAAAAAAACCCCCCCCAAGGAAAAATTTTTTAAAGGGGGGGTTTTTTTTTTTCCCCAAAAAAAAAAATTTTTTAAAATTTTAAAAAATTTTAAAAAATTTTTCCAAAAAAATTTTTTAAAAAAAAAAATTTTAAAAAAATTTTTTAAAAAAATTTTTTTTAAAAAAAAATTTTTTTTTTAAAAAAAAAAAAAATTTTTAAAAAAAAAATTTTTTTTTTTAAAAAAAAAATTTTTTAATTTTTTTTTTTTTTCTTTAAAAAAATTTTTCCCCCTTTTAAAAAAATTTTTTTTGTTCAATTAAAAAAACCTTTTTAAAAATTTTTTTTAAAAAAAACCTTTTTTTTTTAAAATTTTTTAAATTTTTTAAAAAAAAAATTTTTTCCTTTTTAAAAAAAGGGAACTTTAAATTTTTCCCCAAGGGGGGAAAAAAAAAAACCCAAAAAATTAAAAGAAAAAAATTTTCCCTTTTTTTAAAAAGGGTTTTTTTGGGGGTTTAAATTTTCCCGGGTTTTTTTCCCCTTTTTTTTTTGAAAATTTTTAAAAAAAAAGGGGGGGAAAAAAAAATTCCCCAAATTTTTTTTAAAAGGGGGTTTTTTTTTTTTTTTAAAAAAATTTTTTTTTTTTTGGAAAAAAAAAAATTTTAAAAAATTTTAAAATTTTTTTAAAAAAAAAAAAAAAGGGGGGGGGTTTAAAATTTTTTTAAAAAAAACCCCCCTTTTAAAAATTTTTTTTTTTTTTTTTTAAAATTTTTTTTTTTAAAAAAATGGGGCCCAAAAAAAAAATTTTTTTTTTAAAGGAAAAAAAAACTTTTTTTTTGGTTTAAAAGAAAATTTTTTTTTTTTTTCGTAAAAAACCCTTTTAAAAATTTCCTTTAAAAATTTTTTTTTTTAAAAAAAGGGGGGGGAAAAAAAAAATTTATTATTATATTTTATTATGTGCTATTTTTACTTTCATTTAAACAATATTTTAACGGAACCTTTCTTTCACTACAATATTTTAAAACTTTTGTATACAATGTATACAAGACAGCTACAATTTAAACTTACTTTATATTATTTGTAAAACAAATTCCTTTTATTAATTATTTTACATTTTTTTTTCACAGATTTGGATTTAAATGACAACTATTTTACCTATCTTTATTTCAAAAATGTTTTAACTGTTAACGTAACTGACTTGCCAGAGGATATATTAAGAAACTATTCCGTTATTCCATTAAAATTAGCAATAACTGATAAGACTACCGAAGATACAGTAAATGCAGTTTTAAATGTCTTGATCTCTAAACTACCAGACCCTAGTTTTTCACAAGTATTTTATACTGCTTCTTATATTGTTAATGAAAATGTTCCTGATATTACTGTTGCACAAGATATCAAACTTGTTAATGTTGAAGTTGCCGATATTCAGGTGAATGTATTAAGTAAGTATTATACATATAAAGTTATTTACACCTTATTGGTAATTTTATACAATGACCCCTGTGAATAGCCCAAAAGTAAGAAAGCATAATAAAAAGTACTTGTAAGGGATGGGTATATATTTATTTAAAGCAATTTATGGCTTCTGCAAAATGTATGGTTTTGTCTTAAGAGAGTCAACTTGTATTTTTAAATTTAAGGGATATTTTTCTATAAAATAATAACTGCAGCAATACAATATTAAAAAAAATATATGATAATTCATCAATTTTTGGAAAAAACTAAACTACATTGGATTTTTTTGGATTAGTTATGATATAATTCAATATTTCAATATATGTTCCTCAAACTGCCGATCGTGGGCTCTAGAAAATACGAATTTTCGTAAAAGAATGCCTTCTGATATCCTTTTACGAAATTAATATTTGTTTTTAAAACAAACGTATAGTGCAACATATTTAATAACAAAATTATAGAACCATTCTTTTTTCCTGACAAAATTTAAATTTTACTGATCACTTATGTTTTAAAAGCAGGAACACTTAAAGCAATCAACAATATAAACTCTCACAGGGAGAAGGGGGAAATTTTGTGTGGTTCTAATTAAACAGTAAATCTATCCATAGTACAAAGAAGGTTAAAGAGCATAATAAAAAAATGTTTAGGGCAAAGTAATCTGTCAAATTATGGTACAGCATTGACCACCCAAGCCTTCCGATTTTACCAAATCAAAAATTTAAAACAGTTATCCTAAATTATATCAACATTTTAATTTTTTTGAATAGTTAAAAACAGCATTTTTTACAATTGCTGTCTTATGATTTATTAAAATTTGTAATTTTTAGAATACAGTGAATATTTCTACACAGAGTTTAACGAAGAAACCGGCATATGGACCTTAAAAGTAAATGAATTACTTCCTGGAGAAATAACAGAAAATTACGATCTTATATTAACGACGTTGGCGGCTACAAGAAAAAGCGATAATACCGAACTTGCAACATCAACTTTGCTGATTAAGTTACCAGAGCGGAACTCAACTGGTATTCCCAAATTTACAAAGTTTACTTTTCATGGAGATTACAAGAATGAGACGTCTACAGTGGAATTAACAGATTTTATAGGTTTTACAGATTTGGAGACAATCTCTATTTCTAGTGTTATTATCGAAGACTGTAAGTTTTATTTTGTTTTTTATATAAAAAGTTTTTATAGATTTATATACAATGGGTGTATGTTTGAGTTTTTTTATTTCTATGTTGTTAGATTTAAATAAAACGTTTTTAGAATAAAATCAACGCTGTAAGTTGCCATGAAATTTAAGAGCTTGTTTTGGTCATTATACAATTTTGTGGATATTTTGTGACGTACTGCCTATCAAGTATAATTTTGTGAAATACTTCAATAACTGGGAACTAATGATTTTTGTTAATTACATTGTAAAAACCTTTTTTTTAATAATTATGCCTTAAAAGGTTAGAGATAAAAAAAATAGTACAATATTTTTGGCGGACTCCATTTCCTAAACTATTGTTAAACCAATGTTTGACCACAAAAATGGTGTGATTATGAATGGTTTCTTGTATCTTTCCTGGCTTGTAGATTTTTAAGATTTACTTACCTTTGCATATTAAACTAAATATTTGATTTAATTTTAAAACAACGGATTCATATGAAATGCCAATGTTCTAGGTAAGCCAGTATATTGTATCCTTTATTTGCGATTTTTCTTTTAGCTTCAACGTTTTCATCGAATTTTGAAATAAATCCCAAGAGTGATGGAACCTATGAAGTAATTGTTAGTGAACCTCTATCCCAGGATATTTTAAGCAAAGAGTCAAGCATTGTCCTCACTATTGTTGCAGAAACTACAGAAGGTAAAAATACATTTTAGCTACAATTTCTTTACCCTAAGAAAATCAAAAGTATTTTATGTATTATTTATTATAGGTAATAAAAATAAAAAAAAAAAAATAAACAAAATTATTTTAGGAAATAAGGGGTATGCTGCATTAGTAATTAATCTACCAAAAACACCAAGAGAACCTTCTGTTCAGTTGGAAAATGGAGACATTTTATATAGTGGAACTTACGAAAATGGAACGTTTGAACCTCTAAGTATAACTCTTTTGACCGACACTACTGATGATAGTCAAATAAGTGTAAAAATAACTAATGGTATGTATATGAGTATATGCAGTATTAATATAAACCTTATACAGAGTAAGATTATCTTATTTTATATTATTTTTAAATCAAATCGCCTTAACTAATTATTTTCTAATATTTTTTTTACAGATTTGGATTTGAACGACAACTATTTTACGTATGTTTATTCCAAAAACGTTTTAACTGTTAAAGTGACTAACCTCCCAGAGGATATATTAAGGAAATATTCCGTTATTCCATTAAAACTAGCAATAACTGATAAGACTACCGAAGATACAATCAATGCAGTTTTAAATGTGTGGATCTCTAAACTACCCGACCCTAGTTTTTCACAAGTATTTTATACTGCTTCTTATATTGCCAATGAAAATGTTCCTGCTATTACTGTTGCAGAAGATATCAAACTTGTTAATGTTGAAGTTACCGATATTCAGGTGAATGTATTAAGTAAGTATTATACATATAAAGGTTGTTTGTTTTTTACACCTAATTGGTAATTTTATTCAATGACCCCCGTGAATAGCCCAAAAGTCAGAAAGGATAATAAACATACTTTTAAGGGATGGGTATATATTTATTTAAAGCAATTTATGGCTTCTGCAAAATGTATAGTTTTGTCTTAAGAGAGCCAACTTTATTTTTAAATTTAAGGGATATTTTTCTATAAAATAACTGCAGCAATACAATATTAAACAAATATATATGATAAATCATTAACTTTTAGGAAAAACTAAACTACATCGGATTTATTTGGATTAGTTATGATATAATTAAATATTTCAATATATGTTCCTCGAACTGCCGATCGTGGGCTGTAGAAAATACCAATTTTCGTAAAAGAATGCCTTCCGATATTCTTTTACGAAATTGATATTCGTTCTTAAAACAAACCTATAGTGCTACATATTTAATAACAAACACTTATGTTTTAAAAGCAGGAATACTTAAAGAAATCGACAATAATATTTCTCACAGGGAGAAGGGGGACATTTTGTGTGGTACTAATAAAACAGTGAATCTATCCATAATACAAAGAAGGTTAAATAGCCTAATATAAAAATGTATTGGGCAAAGTAATCTGTCAAAATATGATACAGCATTGACCACCTCAGTCTTCCGATTTGACCAAATCAAAAATTTAAAATAGTTACCCTAAATTATCATCATTTTAATTTTTTGAATAGTTAAAACAGCATTTTTAACATTTGCTGTCTAATGATTTATTAAAATTTGTTATTTTTAGAATACAGTGAATATTTCTACACAGAGTTTAACGAAGAAACCGGCATATGGACCTTAAAAGTAAATGGATTACTTCCCGGAGAAATAACAGAAAATTACGATCTTATATTAACGACGTTGGCGGCTACAAGAAAAAGCGATAATACGGAACTTGCAACATCAACTTTGCTGATTAAGTTACCAGAGCGGAACTCAACTGGTATTCCCAAATTTACAAAGTTTACTTTTCATGGAGATTACAAGAATGAGACGTCTACAGTGGAATTAACTGATTTTATAAGATTTACTGATTTGGAGACGATCTCTATTTCTAGTGTTATTATCGAAGACTGTAAGTTTTATTTTGTTGTTTATATAAAATGTGTCTATGGATTTAAATACAATGGGTGCCTGTTTAAATTTCTTTATTTCTATGTTATTAGCTTTAAATAAAAGGTGATTATAATGAAATCACCATTGTTAGTTCCTATAACAGCTTACAGATGCGGTAGGCCTAAACTTTTAAAATATGCGGTAGTGCTAGCAGGAAGGTTATGTATACAAATAACTAATATCTCTAAACTAACGTATCAATATTGTCTTTAGTAGGCAACTAAAGGTTAACGTATAATAAAGACTAGATATAACAAAAGTTTAATAATGGCAAGTAATCAGCCTCTAACCAGTAACCACGATCAACATTAATTGTATTGATATGACGATAAATGCTATTTTGTCAAATAAGACTGGTATACAACATCAAACACTATTTTTTTCCTGATTGTTATCTTGTGATACTCTACTTGAGAATCGGAAAGCATGATCTCTAAATAGGAAGCAGGTTGTACATTCCAGATAACCTATGAATAAAGAAATGAACAAGGTGGGAATTTAAGACTGTCTCCAGACACTGGTAAAGGAACGCAGTGTTGCGTTGGAGGTTTGTTAAATAGCGCACTGTGCCAGCCCTGGTCAGAAACCTCAGATATGTTAAAAAAAAACGATTTGGGATTTGTCAACTTTAAATGCTTGTTCTAGTTATATAAAATAAATAAGGACATCTCTATGGATCTTTTGTGACGTGCTGTGTGTCAAGTATAATTTTGTGTAATACTTGCAAATTTCAGAAATTATTGAAATTTTTAATAACCTTGCATTTTTTTAAGGGAGCACTAATTATATCTTAAAAGGTTAGGGATGGAAAATAATTAATAAACAATTTTTGGGGCGCTCTTTTTTTTATGGTGAGATTATAATTGGTTTCTTGTTTTTATTCTGGCTTGTATACTTTTGAGATTTACTTACTTTTTCATATACTTCATATATTTTTTTAAATTTAAAACAACGGATTCATATAAAATGTCAATGTTCTAGTTAAGCCTTTTGTATCCTTTTTTTGGATTTTTGCTTCATCAATTTTAAAAAAATCCAAAAGGGGTGGGAACCAGAAGTAATTGTTGTGAACCCCTACCCCAAAATTTTTAAGAAAAAGTAAAAGTTTTCCTTTTATTGTTAAAAAATAAAGGAAAAAATCATTTTATTAAAATTTTCCCCCCAAAACAAAAAAATTTTATGTAATATTTTTATATTAAAAATATATATATTTTGGGAAAAAAGGGATTGCATTAGAAAATTAACTCCCCAAAAAGCCAAGAGAACCTTCGGTTCAGTTCGAAAATAAAATTTTTATATATGGACAAAATGGAATTTGAACCTCTAAGTATAACTCCCCAAACACTACTGACGATAGTCAAATAATTAAAAATAACTAATGGTTGTATGTATATCAGTAAAATATTTTTTTTTAATATAAACCTTTAAAACCTTTTTTTTTTTAAAAAGTTTTATTTTTTAAATGTTGTTCTAAGTTTTAAATCCGCTGCAAAATTTAAGAAAATATTACAGGACCAAATTATATGAAATGAAAAAAGAGCAAAAATTGGTAAAAGGTCAAAAAATTAAAAAAAAACATAATTTAGTCAAATTTTAATAAAACTTAAAGACTGAAATAAACTTTTTTTGAAGCAATGCTTATTCCCATCTTTCCCAAGAAAATAATTTTTGACCAATATTAAAAAAATAAAATTGCGATTTTTTAATTCTTTTTAATAGGTTTTTTGCATTTATTTCACAATATTTGTTTTCAACTTGTGAAGATACCATTATAATAGAACATGTTATTTTTAAAAAAGCTCTTAAATTTTTTTGGAAAAAATGCGGGTTCAAAAAAAAAAAATTAAATTGATGACAAAACTCCCTTTCAAAACCCCAGGCCCAAATTTAATACTAGTTATTCTTGCTCTTGTAACTTTTTATATTTAGGCACCCAAAAAAACACAATGGGGGGAAAATTTTTCCCATAAATTTGTTCCTCATTTTCCCTATTGATCCTATTGGGAGTAATATAAAATTATTATTATTTTCTTATAGCTAAATTTAAGTTACCATGGTTTTTTAAATTTAAATGTGAATAATAAAATTTTAAAAAAATCAGATAATGGTAAAATGAATTCTTAATTTTTTCTTAATTTTTAAAACTTCCTATTTTATTCTGTTTTATTATGTGCTATTTAAAATATTATTTTTAAAAATCAATATTCTAACGCAACGTTTTCTTTTTTACGAATTAATATTTTATTTTTTTTTAAGTTTCAACGAGGATTTTTTTAAAAAAATTTTTTTACCCTCATGTAACTAAAGGACTTAAAAATTTATTATTTATTTTTAAATCAAATTCCCCCAAATAATTAATTCACAATTTTTTTTCAGATTTGGATTTGAACGACAACTATTTTACGTATGTTTATTCCAAAAACTTTTTTAACTGAAAAATGATAACCCCCCAGGGGAAAATTTTAAAAGGGGAAAATTCCGTAATTCCATTAAAACTAGCAATAACTGATAAGACTCCCAGATAAATCAATGCATTTTTTAAATTTGGACCCAAACTACCCGACCCTAGTTTTCACAAAAATTTTATACTGCTTCTTATATTCCAAAGAAAATGTTCCTCTATTCTGTTGGGGAAATATAAACTTTTAATTGAAGTTCCGATATTCGGGGGGGGAAAGTATTAAGTAAGTATTTTACAAAAAGGTTGTTTTTTTTCCCCAATTTGGGAATTTTATTCAATTACCCCCTATAAAAATAAAAAATAATAAAAGCATTTTAAAAGGGGTGAGTATATATTTATTTAAAAAAAAATTTTTGGCTTCTTCAAAAAATGGTTTTGTCTTGGGGCAACCTTTTTTTTAAATTTAAGGGATTTTTTTTTTAAAATAATAACTGCACAAATCAATATTAAAAAAAAAATGATAAATCATCAACAAAAAAAAAAAAAAATTACATTGGCTTTTTTTTTTGACTTTAAAAATTTTTTAAAATTCCCCCCCGGGGTCGTGGGCTCTAAAAAAAGAATTATCGTAAAAAAAGCCTTCTGATATCCTTTTCGAAATTAATATTTGTTTTTAAAACAAACGTAATGCAACATATTTAATAACAAAAAAGAACCATTCTTTTTTTTTCCTGACAATATTTAAATTTTACTATCATTTTTTTTTAAAAAAAGGGAAACTTAAAGCCACACAATATAAACTCTACAGGGGGGAAGGGGGGTTTTTTGGAATAAAAAAGGTAAATCTATTCATAGTAGGAGGAGGGGTTTAAAAAAGTGGACTTTTACGCCCTCAACTGCACCGCTCCGTTTATTGGCTAAAACCATATTTCTCCCAATAGGATCAGACTTCTAATGAATCCCTATCAATTGGGGAGGTTCTTACTCTCCCTTACTCTGTATTCCCCGGCCGACACAATATGTTTTGATGTGTTCTGGTGTTCCTGTCTCCTGGAGGTTGGGCGAGCAGACGTTGATACGTCATGCCCTCCTCTTATCCTATGAAAACGGTCCTATCCGCTTTCTGCTTAAACCAGAGAATTTTCCCATAAAAGGCGGTTCTGTCTGCCTCTTTTTGGTTAGGAACCCCTTTCTGCACTGTTTGTTCGGGATGTATTACCCTTCACCCGTAAAAACGCCCGGTGACTTGGGGCCCTTTCGAAACGGTTCACCCGTTTCGGTCCGCAATTTTCCGGACCTTGGGTGACACCTCAAACGTTTTCCTTTCAGTAAAACACCCTTTGTCCTTTTTTCCTTGAAAGCGGTTATGTCCCTTTGTTTGGAACGGGAAGTAATGGTTTCCACGGTGAGCCCCCAACCGGTAAGGCTAGATCCCTGAGCGGTCCTTCCGAGCCCTTTTGGGAACCCTGTTAAAGGCACAGGATGTCATTCATCACGCAGGTATGCTAAACCTTGGTTAAGTCTTGTGTTCATCTTAGCCTCGGATCCCTTTCACCAGCCAAAACTCCCAAAAACGCTAAACCAGTAACTCTAGCGCATTTCCAAAAGATTTCTGGTCCCAACCACGACAACGACGTGTGAACCCAACGGTGGGTCTCCATCTCCATAGTACAAAGAAGGTTAAAACAAATAAAAAATTTTAGAGAAAATATCTTCAAATTTGTACAGCATTGTACCATAATTTGTTAAAATATTTATCCATTTAACTTTTTTTGACTAGTTAAAACAGCTTTTAACATTTTGTCTAATTTATTAAAATTTGTCATTTTAGAATACAGTGA
>JAHBCN010001354.1:87500-120669 GCA_019359885.1 Listronotus oregonensis
ATTTAACGCTTCACATTTACACAGTATGTGGTAGGCTGTTTCTTCCCCCTCGTCGCACATTCTGCAACTTGGGTCCCCATTGTATGAGCCTATCTTGTGTAGGTGTCCTCTTAGGTTATCGTGCCCTGTTAGCAACCCTACTGTTTTGCAAAGTATTTTCCTACTTTGTCTAAGTAGTTCTTCCTTCGTTCTTTTGGATGGGCCCCTTATGAAGCCCTTTCCATATCTTATTTTACCGAGGTTCTCCCAGTATTCCTTGTGTTTGTTTCGGATCCATTCCCTTGTTTGCCCTCGTGCTGTGGTTTTGGTCACTCCAAGGGCAGGTTCTGGTCCAAAGTATAGTGTGGATGATCCATGTCTCGCTCGCTCATCCGCTTTTGCGTTTCCTTCTATTCCCGAATGTCCTGGTACCCCCAGGGGAGTTACTCTGTTGGACTTATGCCTTACTTCTTAGATAGAGAAATTTTGAAAGTCCTAGATCCGTCACTGCACTTGTATAAAAACAATTTTAGCATTTTGAGCTTCTAAAACTGCCGATGGTGGGCTCTAGAAAATACTTAAAGCTATCAACAATATTATCTGTTGAATGGAGACATTTTATGTGGTACTAATGGGACAGTGAACCTATCCATAGTAAAAAGAAGGATAAAGAGCATCATTTAAAAATTTTTAGGGCAAATTAATCTGTCAAAATATGGTACAGTATTGGCCACCTAGGTCGTAGTAGCCATATGTCTTTGCCACATATCTTTGCCATAGCACGCTCTTAAAGAGGGAAAGGCCCTAATTTATATTTAAACCAAAAATTTTCAAAAAGTTACTCCAAATTTTCAATTTTTTTCCAGTAGAAACAACTGATTTAATATGCTGTCTAATGATTTATTAAAATTTCATTTTTAGAATACAGTGAATATTTCTACACAGAGTTAAACGAAGAAACCGGCATATGGACATTAAACGTAAATGGATTACTTCCTGGAGAAATAACCGAAAATTATGATCTTATATCTACGACATTGGTGGCTACAAGAAAAAGTGATAATACAGAACTTGCAACATCAACTTTGCTGATTAAGTTACCAGAGCGCAACTCAACTGGTGTTCCCAAATTTACAAAGTTTACTTTTCATGGAGATTACAAGAATGAAACGTCTACAGTGGAATTAACAGATTTAATAGGATTTACAGATTTGGGGACGATCTCTATCTCTAGTGTTATTATCGAAGACTGTAAGTTTTATTTTGTTGTTTATATGAGAAGTGTTTATGGATTTAAATACAATGGGCACATCTTTAAGTTTCTTTATTTCTATGTTTTTAGCTTTAAATAAAACGTTTTTATTATAAAATTATCGATGTTAGCTCCCATGACAGCTCATAAATGTTTATATGAGACCTAAATCTTTAAAAAACGCGGTTATACTAGCAGGAAAGTTACGTATACAAATAACGAATATCTCTTAACTAACATGTAAATATTACAGGTTAACGTATAATCAAGACTACCGGACGAGTGATGATCGCGTTGTTAAATTTATCAATGGACTTAGCAATTGTTAAAAGTTAACAACGGTTTAGAATGTTTAACAAAATGTCAGATTTTGACAGGTTGCCTACTAAAATCATTGAGTAACGCTGACAATAACGTTTTGTTAAACATTCTAAACTGTTGTTAATTTTTAACAATTGCTAAGTCCATTCCTAAATTTAACAACGCGATCATCACTTGGCCGTACATATAACAAAGCTGTTATTGGCAAGTAATCAGTCTCCCATTTAACTACTAACCACGATCAACATGGTTGCATTGATATAACCAGAAATGGTATTTTGTCAAATAAGACTGGTGTATAAGATCAAACTCGTTCTGCTTATCTTTTGTCTTGTGATATTCTACTTAGGCTTCAAGCCCACTTACATACGGTGGGTGTCTTAACTGACCATAAGGTTTTACTGGGAAAGCAGGATCTTTAAATAGGCAGCAAGTTTTACATTCCAGATACCCTTGGGATGAAAAACAAACAGAGGGAAGTTTAAAGTGTCTTCAGAAACTGGTAAAAGGACGCATAACAGTGACACTTTGTGTTGTTTTAATTTTGCTTGTTGTTTATTTAGATTTTGAAACTGATTTAAGGGGTTAGTCTACTCGGCGCGCTCAAAAAAACTGTTTTTTGTCAAGCTTCTATCAAAGTTATTATTAAAAAACATGTTGATTATCATTAAATTTTACTTAAAATAAAGAAAATGGCGGACTATTTTAGAAAAAATAATAAAAAAATGTTTTTTTTTGTTGTTTTTGCCTTAAAAATATTAGTAAAAATAAAAATTTAAGATAATTCTAGGTCGAATCAAACTTATACATTTGAGGGTTATCTACTTAAAATTTCATAAGAATCGGTTCAGTAGTCTCTAAGAATGGGACAATGTAAGGTCGAAAAGTTTCGAGATCAACGCGTTTAAAGTCTTTTTTTTATTGAAAAACTAAAAAAAATCTTACCAATATCTAATCGTCGATGTCTGCACCATACAAAATTCCTTTTGCTTCTTCCAGGACTTGACTTTTATCCAATTTATCTTTTCTAAGCTTCATTCTGCTTTCAAATAGCATCAATTATTGGTGGTTTGCTAAAGCTATGCATACTATGTCGCGTGTGTCGCACGCTCGAATAGATTAGAATGCTCGGATCATTTAAAAATTTTTAAAGAATGTTGTTAAATGTGTAAACTTTCGAAAAATGGAAAAAAATACTTTTTAAAAATGACCGAGTAGACTGACCCCTGAAGCAACTAAATATTAACGCAAAGGCAACTATAATCAGCAAAATTATAAACAATATTAATCATGGAAGAGAGAATATTGCCGATAAGATCTAGTAAAATGAGGTATGTGGTGATATTAAGACCCAGAAAATCCCAGCATTTGGTAAATGTTAGAAGAGAAACAATGTAGAATAACTGATATACGACGGAACAAGAAAACTCGTGGAGCAATAAAAGGTTTAGGTAAATGACTATAAGAAGGAAGTTTGTTTAAAAGCGCACCATGCCAGCGCTGGTTAGAAACCTTAGATATGAAAAAAACGATCTGGGATTCGCCAAGAAGTTTAAGAGCTGGTTTTAGTTTTGTGAAACAAATAAACGAATTTTTTGTAAATATTTTGTGAGTACTGTCTATGAAGTATACTTTTTTGTAATACTGTAAAATATAATTTGAGAATTAATAAATTTTTTAATTAACTTGCAAAACATTTTTTCCAAGGTAGCAGTAATCCTGTCTTGAAAGCTAAGGGATGGAAAAGAATTAATGCAAGATTTTTGGTGAACTTTATTTCCTAAGCTATAGTTAAAACACTGTTTGACTAATAAAATGGTGTGATAATAATTATTGTTTTCTTGTATCTATTCTGACTTGTAGATTTTTAAGATTTAATTACCTTTAAATACAGGGTGTCCGGAAACAACATCAGGAAACTTAAGGTAGTGATTCTACATTAAAAAAAATTGCTAGTAAGTTATGTTAGAAAATGTCGAAATCTTCACCATTACCCAGATACAGGATGTAAAATATTATTTTTCTTTAATTTTTTTTGGCTATTTATTTTATTTTTTTACGTTGTTGAAATTTTTGTATAACCACAAACCCTTGTTAATGCTAATTTCAAGCAACGCGACTTAGTTGCGGGTATAGTTAAATTACGTATGTAACTGATTTCAAAGGCATAAAAATTTTGAAGTCGATTTTCTGGCTGAACGGTAAGGATTTTCGACATTAATTAGGAAAATAATAATTACCTCTAACATGTTATACTCTGTTTAAAGATATCTGTTGAAATTGAAAAGTTATAAAGGAAATTATTGTTAAGTTTTAGGTAAAGTGCCCTTTAGCGGAATAAAAAATAACCAATTTGATCTTAAAAGTGTAAAGTCAACCAAACTTGTTTCTTATACCAAATATCAACTTAATTGGTTAAGACATAAAATAAATATGCCAAAAAAATTAAACTTATATTTAACATCCCTGTATCTTGGTAATGGTGGAGATTTCGTCATTTTCTCACATAACTTACTGGCATTTTTTTTTCAATGTAGAATTACTACCTAACGTTTCCCAGTGTTGTTTCAGGACACCCTGTATAAAACTTATTATTTTATTTAAATTTAAAACGACTGATTACAATATTTGTTTTGGACATTTTCGCAAACAAATTGTCGACGACATGGCCAATAAATGTCGACCGGCCTTATAAAAAATGCCAATGTTCAAGTTTGGCCATTAATTTAATCCTTTAGTTACGATTTTTTTAGCTGCAACTATTCATCAATTTTAAAATAAATTCCAAAGTATGGAACCTATGAAGTAATTGTTTGTGAACCTCTATCCCAAGATATTTTAAGCAAAGAGTCAAGCATTTCCTCACTATTGTTGCAGAAACTACAGAAGGTAAAAATACATTTTAGCTAAATTTTTACCCTAAAAATATCAAAAATATTTTATGTATTATTTATTACGTTAAAAATTTAAAAAAATTATACAAATAAAATTATTTTAGGAAATAAGGGGTATGCTGCATTAGTAATTAATCTACCAAAAACCCAAGAGAACCTTCTGTTCAGTTCGAAAATGAAGACATTTTATATAAGTGGAACTTACGAAAATGGAACGTTTAAACCTCTAAGTATAATTCTTTTGACCAACAGTACTGATGATAGTCAAATAAGTGTAAAAATAACTAATGGTTGTACTACAGTAAATATTTTAACGTTTATATTAATCTGTAGATTATCTAATTTTAAATTTATTATTTCTTTAATGTTACGCTAAGTTTTAATTTAATTTTTTATAGAAAACGACTTTTAAAATTTCTAAAGTCCAAAACAAATGAATGACTGACTAACAAATATCTGCGCTACTTTCTATTTGTCGACCGAATAAAGAAAATTGGGGATTTTCCTTTTTTTTAATAAAAGTCAGTACATTTTTTTATATTATTATTTCTAGGATTTAGGTTTAAATCAAATATTTTTAATCAGTAGGCACCTGTCACAAACTGGAAAGTTGATTTTCGTAAAAGGTCTTTTCTAATAAAGCATCATTAGGTTTAAACACATAAATTTATTGTTTAGTTTTAATTCTTTTGGATTTTGTTTTAACAACAGTTTTTTTGGTGAAAACTAAAGAATAACAATAGAAGAAGATAAAGGGACAATAATACCCAAAAACTCTAAAGAGTTCTGGAAGTTTTAATGGGACTCATTTATTTTGGGGATTTAAATTGGTTTTTTAAGGTTCGGGACTTAACTGCACCAGTCTTTTTTTTTTGTGGGACTATTTAAAGTCAAAGGTTTTTGCAACTCTCCAGAAAACACCCGATTTTAAAGTTCCAATTCCTGAAAGGTCCGGTGAATAGATCAGGTTTTTTCCCATCATGTCGATTATTTTTTTTCAAATTTATCAGATGTACGAAAGCAGAAAGTTCCCACATTATTATCGCTCTCAGCGATGTTATCCGGATGATTGGACTAAGTTGTTTCCTACAAGGACGTACTCTACGTCGTTTGGGTTTTTATTTAAAAAAAAAATATAATAAAATCACAACCATAAACAATAAGAATACAATATCTGGAAAAAATAAAAAGGCTAGATCGAAACATCAAGATAAATCTTAGATGAGACATGGTATGACACTCAGACACAAAGAAAGGATGGAATGATAAATCCATAAAATGTCTCATAAACTTCTTCAAAAAGGTAGAAAATAACAATTCTTTTGGGGGTCAGAAGACGGCTTTAAACTGTTTTTGTTAAAAAAACATTTCGGTTCCAGCAGATAACCACTGCTATACAACTGCTGAAGTTTTAAGAACTGGTTTCAAAACAAATTATTACCGAATATACCACCAAGAAGTATTGGATGAATAATGTATCCTACCATATGCCAGTTGAATAAACCAAGTTTCACCAGCAGAAAAAAGGAAATACAATACTTTTTGTCTGACCGTGACATATATTTGAGAGTTATAATGTTAAGCAAATTTTTTGGTTTTTAATTGTTACAATTTCAAAAAGAATACGTTTGCGATAAAATTGCAGAGTAGCAGTCACGAAATAATTTGGTTCCGCCATATTACTGCATTTTTTGAAATTTTTGGTCAGTATAAATTTTCGTTTATATCTCGGTACTATTTATCTAATTAAAAATATTTATAAACTTTATATAGCAATTTAATATCCGAATATTATTTATTAAAAAAACAAAACTAAATTACTTGGAAATATTTTTTTGTTATTCATACAGTACTCGTATAAATAGTTGGTTAAACAATATATCATTATGATAGGCCAACAATAAAAATAATATTTAATAATTTTCAGTTAATTTTAATTTATTTAGTATTTTTTTAATAAAAAGTAATAGTTTTTTTTTAATATTTAAGGATTTTGGGTAAACATTTAAATTTGGTTTTATTTTTTTTTTTTACATTCCCTAGAACTTAAACAAGGATTTAAGATTTTTCCGTGTGACACCACAAACTCAATAATGCAAAAAGAAGAAACTATACATTTTTTTTTACAGATTTGGGTTTGGAAGATAGATATTTTACATGAATAAATAAGGTTTTGATATCGATATTCCAATTACCACAGGATATAAAAAATACACAGTTATTCCACTAAAACTGGCTTAACTGATGTCACTACTGGAATACAGTTCATGCAGTTTTTTTAACATTTAATTAGTATTATTTTAATAAAATGAAACTATTTTTTCCAAGTATTCCTAAATATGATTACTGTTTTTTTGGTTATTTAGAAAATTTAAAATCCAAATCCAAATTAAAATCCAAATCCAAAAATTTACAAATTTAGATCGGGTTTTTCAATTTTTTTTTTCAAACAAAGGTTAATTATTTTCTGTTCACGAAAATTTAAACCGGTGCCATAAGAAAATTTTTATTTGGTTTTTGTTCAGGGGTTTTCACAAAAACAAATATTTTAAAATTATTATAATTTATTCATAGGCAAAAACTAATTCATAATTTTTTTATATTAGCTTTAAAGCTCTAATACGTACCTTATTCCATAAAATAAGTTTAGCTATGTTCTTTTTAAAAAACTTTTTTTTTCGTCAAAAAAGGGAAATTTTGGTTTGTATTTTTTTAAAAACCTTTATTTTATTCCATTTTTTCATATTTGCCCGTTTAAAGATGAATTTCAATTTTTAAATCCCAACACCCAATTTTAGTTGATAAAGCATGTGCAAAATTTTTAATATAGGTTAGTGTGCAGTTCTAGTTTACGTCAGCAATGATCACGTACGGCCTTGGCATGGTGGCGCAAGGGGCAGCAGCGGGTGCCCAAGCAAACTATCTACCTAGAGAACAGGTCCTAATGATAACGGGCGTGCTCGCTCGCACCAACGGCAGCCATGGAAGCCCTTCTGAGACTGCCTCCTCTAATTTACTTGGAGAGAGAGGCAGGTGGCAACCTACAAACTCTATCAAGCGGTCAGTAACAAACCGCAGGCGTTTCATTTGGAAAAGGGACCAGTCTCCTCAAGAATGTCTGACCTTGACGACTGGGAATGTCCTCAGACAAAAAAGCCTACAGCAACCAATAAACCGCCCACAGTATAGTCTACCCCAAAGGGAGGTTGGGGTCAAAAAAGACCCACCCGCTGGGTAATCTCTTGGTGCCCCGACGGCTCCAAAACCAAGGACGGTGTTGGGCTGGGAAATATGGACAGAGGCCGGGGCAAAGTTTTCCTTTAGCCTGGGCACTCTCGCAACCTTATTTCAAGGGGTATTTGCTATTGAGGTGTGTGCTAGATCGTTGATTAGCACTGCACGCGTAAGACAGTTAAAATATTCTCCGATAGTCAACACTCTTAAGGCTCAATCAGCAATTCGAAAACCGTCTAGAATTGCAAGGATGCCTGACCAAACTGGGTCCAACAAAGGTTACATTACTTGGATACCTGGACCCCGGCCTGGGGTAATGCATCCGCAGACCTCCTTTTCCAAAAGGGGGCGAAGACAAAATTTGGGGGGAACCGGTCTTATATCGGAATGGCCAAGCGTTCATATCGCTTGGACACAAAGAAAATCTTCGGTACTAGCATGGACTTCCGGGTCTCAGACACTCGAAGACCTTTAAACCCACCGAAACAACAATGTACAGGGTGTTGTTTTCGTGTGTTTTCATATACCAGCTCCCTTACTATAAAAGATGAAAGATGGGGTTTCGGCTTACTGTCCTATTTTTAGAAACTTTTTCCGCAAACGATTTTCATAGCCCTTTTAGTTTCACTACAGGGCGATTTTTGAAAATTGTAAAGACTCCCCGTTCCGTTATTTGAACTTTAAAAGTGAAAATGGATTGTTATAGGTTTTTTACGTAAATTTAGTGGCGAGGTAGTTTTTTCTAAAAGTTTTGTTTTTAGTTAACCCAAACTTATGTTTTTTAAATGGACACCTATATATTATTTTTATCTTATTCCCCCTTTCACAGGCTTTTCAAAAATATAATAGTCCATATTTATTTTTTTTTTAAAAAAAGGAATGCCGCAAATCAAAACAAAATTAACAACGTCATTTTTATTATAACAACTCTAATTAATACAAAAATAACTAACATTAAAAAATAACATATTAATTCATTTTTATTTATTTAAATTACAAAAATTCCAATTGGGCTCCGTTGTGTTAACACTTTCGAATACTTTTTCAATTTTTCGCAATCCATTTTAAATTTGGCCTCCCTGCAAAAGCCTAAACGCGATGTGTAGCTTCTCGAAGTTGATCAATATTTGGTATTGTCTCATATATATCTGATTTGTATAACCCCCATAAAAAAAAATCCAACACAGAAAGTCCGGGACTTGGGGGCCACCGCAGGTCCATTCGACCCAATCCATTTATCTGAAAATTTGTTTCTAAATATTCTCCCAAAGACATTGTGACACGGAGCGCCTTCTTGCTGGTAATAAATATTATTTAAATCGGAAAAGAACATCCTCTAATATTTCCATTACATCCCATTATTTCTAGGTGTCTATTTCCGGTTACGTTCCTTCATAGATAAAATACTTAATTTTGTCCAAAAATGAACATGACACGCTAAATCCAAAACTGACCTTGACGTTCGGGAAATATTCATATTGGTTGTTTGGGAAGTACCTTAAGTTGTTTCGGTTTAGAATACCGAACGGGTAAAATAATCCGTCTGACCACACCACCTTTTTTCAAAATTTGCATTTTCCTGCAACATTTGTATCCAATTAAAAAAACTATTTTCTGCATCAGGGATAAATTGGACAGGATGGATTTGTTTTTTAAACTTATTTTTTTTAGTATTAACTGATTTTTTGATTTTTTAACCCCAACCTTTCTTTTTTTCTGCATGATAGGATGGTTGTACCCGACAAGCCAAAACATTTATTTCATTTTTCTTCCTTTTTTCCTTGTTTAAAAATTGCCAAGAGATTGGCTTTGATTTTATGAAATATTTTTTATAAAGTTGATTCTTTCTGGATCCTACGAAAAAATAGATAGTAATAAAAAGCTGATAATAATAATATTAAAACTTTTATATTTATTATGAATATTAATGTTACATATCAATTTTTTAATCTGAATATTAGCAATTCCAAATATTAAATCATCAGATATCTACATTATAATAAAAAAACATCCTATAAAATATCATTTTGGAAGGCTACTTTTAACCTATAGATATAATATACTTTAAACCTTCCGTTTAAAAAATAAAGCTCCAGGCTGGCTGGCGTCTTCATTAGCTTGGTTAAAACAGACATAATATCGTTTTTCATAATTCTATATCTATTTTTTGTCCATTGGAAAAATTTTTTCTAAAAAATAATAAAGTAAACTCCCACATAACAAAAACCCAAATCAAACAAATAAAGTAATATTTGAAACAAAACAATCCATAATGGCCATTTACAGTTTTGTTTTTGTTGGCTATCCGTGATTGACCATGGAAAATGATAAATTTTACAAAAATGTTAAAATTTCCTTTTTAAAAAATAAATAGGACTATTATATATTTTGAAAGGCCTGGGAAAGGGAATAAATAAAAAAAATATTAGGGGGTCCCATTAAAAAAAAACATAAGTTTGGGTCTAACCAAAACAAAACTTTTTTGAAAAAAACTACCTACGCCACTGAATTCTACGTAAAAAACTCTATAACAATCCATTTTATTTATTGAAAAGTTACCAAATAATCAAATACGGGGACCGTCAAAAAACAAATTTTCAAAATCCCCCGTATTCGAAACTAAGGGGCTAAAAAATTTCGTTTGCGGCAATGAAAGTTTCATAAAAAAAAGGTGTAAGCCGCAAACCCCATCTTTCTATCTTTATGTAAGGGGGCTGGTTATGAAAAAAACAGAAAACTGGCCCCTGTACTTCAAACTAGGAAATCAAGGGTACACCTTAAAATCTAGTGGGACTGTCACGGGACCTCGAATTAAATATCACATTCCAAGACCGGCCAGCGGAAGACGCCAGTGCCGCATGTGCATGGGTGGGGATGAATCGGCGAACATACTGTGTTCGTCAGCAATGGCACGACTAAGTTCCAATTTTCGGCTCCCCTGTTGCCGGGGAAGGTGAAAGATTTTCTCTCAACAGATTAGTTTTTAGAAGTCTGGACCTGGTGGGAGAAATATAAAAGTTGACCAATAGACCGTCGGTCGCGGTGGAAGGTGTTATACCCACTCACTTTAAAACCAACCTAAACGTACCTTTAGCAAGTGCACTCTGTTGTTAAACCATTATTTATTTTTATTTTGCTCCTATACCGTAATACCCACACAATGTGGGATCTGAATAAATTACTTCCCCCATCTGCCAACAAGATGAAACTATTTTTTCCTATGGGGGAAAAAGTTAGTTTTTTGTTCGATTTTTTTAGTTTGAAAAGTTATACTTTTCCCACGATTTTCTTTTCCAAGGTTTTTTACTTTCCCAGATTTTTACTTTTTTCGATTTTCTTTAAATCAAATTACTATCTATGGGGTTTTTTTCCATTTATTTTTCAATCAAAAACCTAGATCTGCGTGTTAAAATTTGTATACCTACTACTACTTTCAAAATTTATCCCCGAACCTCATATCAGGACCACTAAAAACAAACAAATAATTGAAATAATAATAATGGGGCGACAAGATACTTGTGGCGGTAATCTTTGGCCCAAAACACCCAGTCTCTATAAACCGACAGTCAACAAAAAAGTTCCAAGCGTCCTTTTGGGCATTTCAATTAAACAAAGACTTTAAAATCTTCCACCCAGAAAATTGTGCAGTTAAAGAGGCAAAAACCAAAAATTTTAATTTTGAGGACCGGTGCCAAATAAAAGTATCCACCTAAAAAGGTAATATTAGCATTTTACAAATTATAAAACGTACCTCCATTAACTCTATGGTCTAAATATTCCATTTAAACTTTTCATAAAACGGAGGAAGAATACTGTTAATAATATAAATTAAAACCTCTTGTTAAAAGGCCAACGATGGTACAAACCGAAAAAACCATGGTTTTAGAGCAAAAGATTCCAAAATTTAACTTCATGCCGATAACATATATTTAGTGACCAAAGTAGCCACCATCGATGTTACCAGAAGCACCGAAGGAAAACCTGTAAGGTGTTACTCCTAAACACCCAATTTACCTTCCTCCATTTCTCACTATAATTCTCCAGCAAACATGTTAAGCATTTTTAATGGGAAACAATAACAATTTCAAATAAGAAACGAGTTCTTCAAGATGTTGTGCTGTAAATTGTAGCATGCGACAAACCAATTTACTTTTAATTTCAACATTTATCGTCCTTAACTTTTCTTTATTTTTATTTAAATTCATAAAATAAGGTTCCTATTAATATATCATGATAAGAAATCCCGTTCCATTTTTTCCGTGCAAAAAAAATAATAAAAAGTCTTTCCCAGATTTTTTTTTGGTAAAAATGAAGTTTTACTTATTAAATGATTTATGTAACTTATTGTCTTGTAGCATTTTTATAAAACTTTTCGTATTATTTTTTTTTTTTTATAAAAAAAATGGAAAAAATTTAGGAAAAATATTGTACCTAACTCTTGCGAAATGTTATTTTCCCAATAATTGCGCAAAGTGATCTTTTCCCACCCAGAGGTTAGGGGCGGGCGGGAGTTCGGATTTTAAGTGGGAAAAGTCACTTTGCGCAAGTATTGGAACAATACTTTTTCTCGCGTTTTTTAATTTTAAAAAATAGATTATTAAAAATATAAATATTTAGTAAAAATAAAATCCAAAGTAAATAATTAAATTTTTATTTTTGCTTAAAAAAAAACTATTTTAATTATTATTAAAATAATTTAAAAGTAAAATTTATGCATTTAAGGTTTAGGCCGATTTCAAATGATTTTGGAACGTCTATGATGGTTCCTGTCGTTTAAGACGAAATCTTGTGTTTTGCTGATTGAACGGCGTCTATGGAACTGGACATTTCTTGGCTTCGGATTTTGGTTGTTGATTAAACCCTTTTTGGGGCCTTTATTCTTCAATGCCCGGCTACCGTTGTATTTCTAACCGCCAACTGCTTTATATTATAGTCCTTTTCCGAAATTTGAAAATAACTTAGAAGATCGCGGAAGCGTGGCGTATATAGCTCGGTTCCAACTTAAAAATGCTCTATCTCAGAAGGCATCTTCCCAAATTATTGATTCCAACGCATTGTTTGTCAATTTCCCCCTTTTAAAATATACGAAAAACCGTTGATGTTTGTCGGTGGCCGTTGCTGTATACTTCCGATAAAGCAAATCTTTCCCTTGATCTCTTAGACGGACGAAAGTACGTGAAGAATTTTTGCGTCTGGGAAACTTCACAACAATTAGGTTGCCTTTGTCCTTGATGTAGGTTTTTTTCATTTTTGCAATTCTTCTTCTCAGGCCCAGCAAGTCCGAAAATGGTCCCAATTTTTATCAGAAGATTTTTATCAGGTGTTTATTAATAAATGTAGATATTCTTCTTTGAAAAAATCCTTGACTTTTTTGGACAAAGCCCACATTTTGTTTCTTAATAAATGTCCATAAAACTTCCGAAATCTACATTTTTTTGATCTTTAAAACCTTTTTACATGGATTTTCGACCATAAAAATATTTGGTAAATTTCCCTTTTTTAATTTGAGAAAATGGCAAATACCTTCTCTTTCAAAGTTCTCCCTTTTTTTACCTTTTTTCAAATGAATTATACTGTTTCTCGTACTTTTCTTTTGTTTTGCAAAGGGAAGCTCTAAGTTGGCCAAACTTGCGGCAAAACATCCTCTGGCAATTCTTTCTTATCCTAGAAACTTATTTTAAACATTTTACCGAATTTTCATGCTTCCGTACATTAAAAAATGTTTGAACTTCGTTGTAAAAAGAAAAATTCTTTATTTTTTATTGTTTAGCATGGTGTCTATGAAATAATTGCATGGAAAAATATTAAAATAATAATAAAGAAAATTGATTGGGTATTTCTAACGCCAAAATGTATCTAAATTCAATAAGGACTAAAAGAATATTAGAACCCCTTTTTTTAATATTATTTCATCCAGATTAATTATAAGATCAAAGGAAGTACTTTGCGCAAATAGAAAAGTGTCTTTTCCTCCATTGACTGCTTGGAACTCAGTTTCGCGTCGTTCGTTTAACTATTCGGCGGAAAAGTATTTTAGGTAAATAAATTTATGGGAAAATAATATGTAAATAAAAAATATGTTCAATAAATTGCCTTGTCAAGGCTATCAATAAAAAAAAAAAAAAATGAAAAATTTGTGATCTTCCTGTTTAATTGTTAATTCTTGTTTTTTAAAAAGGGTTTTTCAATAGCATAGAATTTTATTTTAATTTTAATTATTTTTTGCGTAAATCAAAATTTTATAAAATTCTTTAATTTAAATTTTAAAAAAATTCTATTTATAAAATTAAAGAAAAAAATAGTTATATTATTTTTTAAAAAAAATAAAAATGACATTTTTAAAAGTTTTTTTTTTTTATTATATATAGCTTTGACCAAATTTTTTTGGCAACCTATTTGGATTTTTATTTATATTTTTTTTAAAAAAGATCTACTAATTTTTAGAATAATCGGTCCTAATGCTTAATCAGATAATGTAGTAAATATTTGTTTTTGAAAAAAAACCTCTCTAACATCATTAGTATTTAGTTTAGGTTGGGTTTTTTTAAAAAAAAGATAGTTGATTTGGGGTTTTTACCAGTCGATTTTGAGCAAAAGTGCTTTAAATTTTGCTTGCGGAATAAAATTTCTTGTCCAAAGTTCAGAATGCTAAAAGGCATTCAGCGATAGTACACCCCAAAAATTTTTAATGGTATAAGGACTTAAAGAGAGCCGAGAACATATTGCGATTTGAATGCTCTGGACGCATCAACATCAATTGACGAGCAACACATCAAGAAAGTACAAAAAGGATTTAGTGCTTGAAAATCGACGATGAACCATTAGAGACCTTGTGGATTGGTAAATTTATAATATGGATCGTTCAAGCGATTAAAAAGGATAAAAGGGTTAGAAAGGTTCATTTTTCCAAAATTTCTTAATTTCTGGAAAAGACGCGAGAAGTCTATACAGGATGCGAAGAAGGGGGACTTATAAACTTATTATTACTGGTAATGGGTTGGTTTTTTGATATGACCGAAACAAACCAGTCGAGTGAATACCTGAAAATGAACGGCCACAAAATTGAAAATCTTCAAAAATAAAGGTCATGTTGGCTACTTTCTTCGATTATCGGGTGTAATTTTTGACTTCCTTTCTGCCAAAAAAGTAATACGGGTTTTTTTAAATTTTTTGGGGCGAGAAAATTTTTTGGTTTTTTGCCCCCGATGTACCCATCTCACACTGATTGGTTATTCAACGGCAAAATTCTACTCAATCGTTTTTAGCCCCGTATTCGCCTGTTTCCCCCGATGACTTTTTGTTCCCAAAACTCAAAAGCCCTTCGAGGACACCGTTTTGATCGATTGAAGAGATACGTGCATTGTGGCCCCTCCTGGACAACTTTTGGCTTATGGTCAAAAGAAACGTTGGCTGTTTTCTTATGGGGGGGGAATTTTTTGAAGGGGATAAAGTATTTGGAAGGATAAAGAAATATTTTTTTTTAAAAAAAAATTCACTCTGGTTTTGCCCCAATATTTTCAAAATTTTCTTTAAAATGATTTGATCCTAACAATGGTGGTACCCCTATTGACCATGACAGTCAAGGTTTGTTAGGGGATTTTTTGGCCCTTTTTTTGGTGGGATTATAGCTGGCATTTTCTTGTTTTTTAAAATAAGGTAAGAAAATATAAGTCACATATCTGTCACTAAAAAAATTATTTTTAAATTTTTCCTTTAAAAAAAAAAAAAAGGAAAGAATAATTGGCCATAAATGTCTCTTGGTATGTAAAATGTAAATTTTCTGTGGTTCTGTAAAATCAAATTTTTTTCCCCCAAACCAAACCAAAATCTTAAGTTTTTTTTTTAACAATTTTTAACATAAATATTTCATTTTAAAAATATATTGTTCGAAACTCAAAGATGAGTATTTAAAATTTTATTTCATAGTAACTATATAAAAAAAGTGTTTTGATTGGTTTAAAAATATAGGTCTGAAATTTTCAAAAATTTTTTGAATATGACGTTGAAATGAACTATAAATTTGATTACCCAATTTAATTTTGGGGTCTGGAAATCCGTTGAATAATTCAGGGTGTCATGTTAAATTAGGTAAGAAGAAATTTTTTTTTCAACATAGGTCCCAAAGGGTCATAAATTGCTATGGCGATTTAAAAATGGCACTGAGTTATGGTTTTTTTTTTATATCTTGAACTTTTTTTGATAGTCTGGGGGTTGGCAAAAAATTGCTTTCTTTTTTTTACTTACCAGTGGCGTTCTAAAATTTATCCTATTTTGGCAAAAAAAAAGGGGTTTTCACTAAAAATTGCTTCTTGATCATATACATTATGCAAATTTCTTAAAAAAATTTTAAAGTGGTATTAAAATATTAATAATAAATTATTTATTTTTAAAAAATTTTTCCACCCTGTATCTCAAAACTTAAGACGCTTAGAATATTGGTTCATATATTTTTTTTTTTTTCTTTTTTTTTTTTTTTTAGTTTTAAAATTTTTTAAAAACCAAAAAAATTTTTTTTGAGTTTTTCATCGGGTGTTAAAAAAATTCTATTTTTTGTAAATAGTCTGCCCCCTTAAACTAAAAACCAAAAATGTTTAATGGGTTCTTTTTAAAAAAATTTTTCAGTTACCATCATATAAAAAATAAAATTACCCTTATTTTTTTAAAAAATTTTTTAAAAAAGTTTACCCCGGGTTTTTATTTCCCCTGGAAAACTCTAGAAAAAGTTTATGGGAACTTTCATAATGTTTCCCACATATTCTGGTATATAATTTTATTTTATTTTTATTTTATTCTATGTAACCTCAAAAAAATTTTCTTACTATACATCCCCCCCGATAACACTATCCCCCCCAAAACCCCCCTTTAATTAATTAAAAAAATTTTTTGAAAATTTTTTAGTTTTTATTTTATAAAAAAAAGAAAAAATTTTTAAAAACGTTTTTTTAAAAAAAATTTTTTTTTTTTTAAAAAAAATAAATTTTAAACAAAGGGTTTTTTTAAAAAACCCAAAAATTTTTTTAAAAAATTTCTTTTTTTATACTTACGCTCGAAAAAAAAAAAAAATTGTTACTATAAATTTTAATTTATAAAACACCTAAAGAAAAATGTAATATTCTTGCCAAATACCTCCAACAGTAAAGTTTATTGAGAAATGGTAAATTTATTAATTTAAAGAAAAAAAATTTCAAAAAAAAGGTACACATTGAAATTTTTAAATTGCAGTGGAAAAAACAGTTACATTGTTAGCGATATATAAAATTTAAAAATTATGATCATATTCAATTTTCAATAATTACTAAAGTCATTAAAAAAAAGGGGAGTTTTTTTTTTATTAAAAATTATTTTTATTTTTAAGGAAAAAAATACGCGAAAATGGGAAGATGAAGTTGAGAAGACAAAAAACCCCCTTTACGAAAAATCAAACCCGGGGCAAACATCCTTACCATCTATTTTTTTTCCATTAAATAATTTCATCTCGTGTACTCAATTTATAAATCATTTATGAGGTTTCCCAATAAAAACATTAAAATTTTTTAAATAGATTGTAGTGAAAATGTTAAATTGTACAATTAAATTTAATCTATTTTTTTAAAATTTAGTCTAATTTTGCTTATAAAAAAAAAAAAGCCTTTTAAAGTCTTATTTGCGCCATTATAGCAGAACTCGAAGCAGTAAATATAACAAAGTTTAATTTTTTTTGTACTTTTCAAATGTAAACAAATTTTAAAAATTTTAAAAAAACGTCTATTCGTCTATGATAATTTTTAAAAAATCTACTTAACCAGGCCCCCTTTTGCTAAAATGTTAAATTAAAAAAAGCAATTATCGAGGAAAAAAAAAAAAGAAAATTAAAAAAATTTTTTAAAAAATTTTTTTTAAAAAAAGGGGGCAATGGAGGCAAAATTTTTTAAGCAATTTTCAAGTTTTTAAGGCCAAAACAGCCGGGAAAATTCCTTAAACCTTTTTTTACCAAAATTATAGTAGGGGGGGGCAAAATGGGCGGCAACATCCTGGGAGAGAACAGACCAGATATTCCCCCCAATACCCATTAAAAAAAAACTTTTAGATCAAAGTGAGTGGCGAACTCGATCTTATTTTGAGATATCATCTGGTATAATATGGATGGTTAAAAACCGAGCAGGGAACGGAGCGGGCGTGTACAGTCAAAATGGGGTTACAATTCTCCTTTCCCCCTAGGGACACACAGTTTTTTTTTAAAAACAAATTTTTTACTGCACTAAAAAAAAATAAAAAAGGGGGATTAAAAAACAACGATCTGCATAATACCAGACAGAGGGCCTGGGGGGGAAAAACCCCAAGGTAACCCCCAGACTGACATGGGAATGAAAAAGATTTGAACCCCTGGGAGAACAAAACGGGGAAAACTCTCCTGGGGCCCCAGGACACTAAAAGAACAACGAAAAAGGGGGGGGCTGGGGGGGATCACCACCCCACTGGACCAGAACCTGTCTTGGAGGCCAAAAACCACAGAACGGGGGAAACTAGAGTGGCCCCGAAAAAACGGGGGGGAAAATTTGGGGAAACCTCAGAGAATGACGGGGAAAACCCAAAAGGGGGCCCACCAAAAAAAACGAAGGAAGAACTACTCAGACAAAGAGGAAAGTTTTTTATAAAAGGGGGGGGCTAACAGGGCCCGATAATCAAAAAGGGCACCTACACAAGATAGGGCCCCCCTGCAATGAAAGGGTTGGGAAAAAAAAAACAGGCATTATTTGGGCAACGAAATGAGCCAGGGGGGAAAATATTAACCAACAGGCCGGGTTTACCAGACTTTGAAGGAAAAGACTAATGAAAGGATTGGTAAAAAAATAAGGGGGAAAATTAAAAAAAAAACCCAAACGCTGCCTCAAGTAGTGAAAAAAAACCCTAGGGGAAAAAAAACAGCTCTAAAAAATATAATTATGAAACAAAAATGTTTTTTTTGGTTGTGGAATTTAAGAATAAGAAAATGAAAAATTAAGGAAATATTGTTTATTAAAAGTAAATTTTAGCAAAAAAAAATTTTTTTGTTTAAAAATACTATAGGAACAATTACGTCAAACTTATCGTCCATTTTATTAAAAAATCAGATTATAGTTTAAACAAGTAACCACATATCTGTTAAAAAACCACGGTGCTTAGATAGGGTTTAAGCCATCGGGATTCTCCCCAAAAAAAAAAAACTCGGGAAACGACAATTTTAAATTTTGGGGGGACAGACCTTAAAAACCAATTGCACTGTTAAGTTTTGTATGTCATTGTTTTGGTTAATGTTATAATGGCCCAATTTTTTCCTCAAAATTACTTATAATGGTCTGTTTGTTATAAAAAAAATTTTACACCATTTTACATTTTTCTACCCATGTAGTCCTAAAATACATTTCCCCAAAGGCGCTTAAAATTTTTACACTTTTTTTTTACAGACGGAGGTAAGATAGGAAAAAAAAGATGAGTTACTATAATAAAATTTTTTTCCATTTTTTCCAGTGCATCATTAAAAGCCAACGGATTCCCGTTGGCGTACTTCCTCGGGGCTCAAGTGAAGATGCCCAAGCAATTTGAAGGATCAGCCCCAGAGAATCATATCATCAAAAGTGACTATGATATTATGTTCCCTGCAAATGAGGAAAAAATTTTTTGGAAAATTTTCAAAAATTAATGACAATGATCATGATGATGAAGAAGCTTCCAAAAAAAAAGCATTTTAATAAATTAAAACTGTAATGTACCAGTATTCCATTACTTTAAAAAAATAAAAAAGCAATGCCGTGAGTTTTAGTAAAATTTTTTAATCGATGCCTGCTGAAAAATGCGGGTTTTTTGTAATATTTTTAAAAAAAAAAATTTTTTTTGGTTTTTTTTTAAAGCTTTGATCCGTTTTCAACAAAGACATTATGACAATTTTAAAATTTTTAAAATTTTGTTTTTCTTTTGCTACCTTACTATCAATATAGTATTTTCATTAAAAAAAAGAAAACTAAAAAATATGTAATGACTATCAATATTTAAAACAATTAAAAATCAAATTTTATAAGACTTTTTTTTTTCTTTGCTATAATTTTAACCAAAAATTTTTTTTTTTAGTCTTCAAAATGTACAGATCTGCCCCCCAAAAATTTTCTTTGGAATCCATTAGAGGAAGGGGAAATTTTTATGATAATAAAAAAAAAGAAGAGAATCATCAGATTTTATTGGTAGTCCTGACAGAAAAAAATCTGTAGTATTTAATGACAATGTAAAGAATGCAAATAGACGTTATGGAAGATGACGATGATAATAGCCATGAAGGGGAAAAAAGAAAATTTAAAGCAAATTGGAAATAAATTAAGGAACTTCCACCAATAAAATTTTAAAAAAATATTTTAGATAAGTTAGCTGTAATTCTATTTAAAAAAAATAGTAAAAAAAAATACAAAGTTTCTATTACCTATAGCATTTTTTACGTAATACCATCGTCAAATGATGACAAAAAAAACCGACGTCGCCTGCGACTACGGGGGTTTCAATATAAGTTCTTTGACCTTATTTATTTTTATACGAGGGGTTTTTATAGAAAATATTAAATATAATAAATAGCATAATTAGAATTATCGACAGAACAGTAAGAAATTTTTTTTGCTGCCTTAAAAAAATATAATAAAACAATTTAAAAATTTAAAAAGAATAGGGAAATCCCCCCCAAAAAACTCTCCCCATAAATGGATGCAAATCAGTATTTGAAAACTGTCCGGCTTATGGTTGCCTGGCTAGAAGGCAAAAGGAAAATTTTTAGCGTGCGCTAGTGATTGGACTTATTAGAATATCGATGGTAAGTTTTTAAAAAGGACTTTTTTAAAAAAAAACGAAATGTTTTTTTTAAAACCCCTATCGGTTTTAAAAGAAAAAGTCGAAAAAAAAAAAAATTTCCATTTTTTAAAAATTTTTGGAATTGGACCTTTTAAAGTTGAATGGACCCTTTTAAAGTTAAAAGATGAAAAAAATTGTTTATAATATGTTTTTTTTAAAAGGGGTGCCCACAATTTTTTTTTAAAAACGTTTAAATTTTTGCAAAATTTTTGACGATCCAGCGTATTATCTGTAACTGTCAAATTTTAATTTAGTTAAAAAATTAAAAACTTCAAATTTTATTTTACAACTTGCTTATCTGTTTTCATATTTGGTGAAAAATAAAATAAACGAGTGATCCCGCTCTTGAAGCGAAGTAGTAAAAAGTAAAATTTTTAGGGGGGAAAAATTTGCAACATCCCCGTAAAATTTTTTTTTTGCAGGGGGTTTTTTTAAAGGGGGTTTTAAAAAAAAAAATATATTTTTGTACTGCCGGCTTTAATAGTGACATTTTTTTCCCCAAAAGATATATCTATTTTCTTAACGGTTTGGGAGTGGTGATTTTTTGTTAATAAGGCGTCCAAAAAAAAAATTTTAAATTTTTATTCATTGTCAGTTTTTAAAAAGAAAAAAAGGGTTGCTTTTAATTTTTTTTTTTGTTAAACTTTTTTTTTAGAAAATTTTTTTTTTTTCTTTTAAAAAACTAAATTTTTCTTTTTTTGCCCTTAAAAATTTTTTGGGTCCCCGCAATTCCTACAACGAGTTCTTTGGTTTCCTTTCAAAGATCGACAATATTATTTCCCAGTTTCCATTGACCGAAGTAATCGTCCTCGGGATTTTAATGTTCATAATAAGGATTGCTAGGCTCCAAAAACTGATCAAAGGCAGAGCAGCAGAAAATTTCGCAATCAGCACTGCTCACCAATCAATTAGGAACCTACCACCCTGGGTTCCCCCCCCTAAAATTTAACCCCTAGATCTCTTTTTCTTCCCCCCCCAAACCCATCAACATCAGTCTGTCCCCCCTTTGGCGCTCTGACCTGGTTTTCACCGTATCATACCCACTCATTTAGGAACTGAAAGATGCCGCCCAACCTCTGGCACTACATTCGGCCGACTGGGATGGTCTAAAATTTCTTTAGCTACCCTTGGAACCTACCGCTTTTCTACTCCGATCCTTCAAAAAGTAAACAAATACCGAAACAATTCAACGGGCATTAGACCTTTTCAAAAAAAAAGAACCCAAAAAAATCACAAACCGTGTTTTTTTAAAACCTGTGACAAAGCCAGACTTTTAAAACTTCAAGCCCCAAAAAAATTTTTTCAAACCCCAGTCCCGAAAAAAGAAAAGGTAGCATCGAAGCAGAAAAAAAAAAAAATCAGACCATCTCAGAAGCAAAAGACCGTTTTAACAATAAAAAAAATAAAGGTCTCTCTTTCAAAAAGGAAAGCTTTTTGTCCACCAAAATTTAGTCAGAACTTTTGCACAAATTCTTTCCCCCCAATTTTTAAGATGGAATTGTCTTACCTCCCCAAAAAAAGCCGAACTATTTGCCAAACAATTTCAATTCTACCTTGATCCTCCCCTTTTTCTTCCTCTTCCAACGTTGCCTGTTTTATAAATGTCGGGGATTATTTTTTAAGTCAAAAGACGCGTATTCTTTTTTCAATACTAAAAAACTCTGGGGGGGATGTTTTTAAAACGTCTTAAAAAAAAATGCCCCGAGCTTACCCTCTTAACTCGCCTCTTTGAATCTCTTACACGGCATTTTTTCCAGAGTTGGAAGCTGCAATTCAACCTGTCCCCAAAAAAGGTCCCCAAAACCCTTCTAACTATAGACTATATCTTTCTTTCGTTGTTTGCAAAAGGAATTGAAAAATTTATTAATTCCCCCAAACAAAGTTCTGAAAAACATAAGATCTTCTGATAGAAATATGGATTCCGTCACAGTAGATCCCAGCTTTTTTCCCCTTTTCTCAAAAACTGGAACAAGTCCTTTGAGTTTTTTAACGTTGCTCTTGACATACCCAAACTTTGATCAGGTCTGGCATGTGGGCCTTAACAAACTTCCTTCTTAGGGTCTTCCCCCCAAACTTTGCTTTTGGGTTTTTTAGTTTCCTTTCAAATAGATATATCAGTTAGTGTAGATGGTCATTCCTCCAGCCCCAAATTTGCTGGGGTGCCCCGGGGCTCAGTGCTGGCACCCACGCTGTTTCTTCTAAATTAACGATCTTTCTCTCCACAATAACCCCTTATAGTTTTGCTGACGATAGTCCCCCCCCTAGTATTCAATTTCTTAAGCCACCGTTAATTCTGATTTTGAAAACAAGCGCAGGTCAATGCAGATATTCTTTCACAAAACCTCAAACTTATCTTGGTTGGGCCCCAAAAAACGTGTTCATTTTTCCTCAAAAAACAGTCATGTTCGCTGTCGCGGTCTCGAATGCTCATCCCACATATGAGCGGGAAGTTCCAGAACAAAAGGCGTTTATCTAGTCGGCATTACTTTTGAGAATAACCCAACTGGCACAAACACATTTCATCCATATTCCCCGCTTAAAAAACTTGATTCCCTTTTTAGCCAGAAAATATTTCTTTTTTTCCCCAATGTCCTCTTGTATTCCAAATCGACCCCCTTTGGAATATTTTTTCTTTTTGGGGAAGGGGCCCCCAAAAATTTGCTTTCTGGATCCATTCAAAAAAACAGCTGTTCGTTTTTTAAAAGTAACGCCCCAAAAACTTCCTCTTCTTGCCCATCTCAGCTGTGGGGATCTGTCGCTCTTCTATAGGTATTTTCAGGGCCGCTCAGATGAATTGGAGTATTATTCCTTTTCTGGCGCCCCAAAGAAACACTGTGCAACTTTTTTTGCATCCTTTTACAGTTTTTGGGGTTTGAACTTCCCTTTCTTCGTTCCTTTATTCCCGAGTTCAAGCTATGGAACCTGCTGCCCGCGAAGTTTTTCCTCTCCTCCCAATCCAAAAAATTTTAATCCTGTAAAAACTCCCCTAAAACTGAAAAAACCCCGGGGTTGTACTTAGGCATCCTCGTGGACTGTCCCAAAAAAAAAAAAAGTATTTTTTAAATTTTTTTTGTCCGGGGAAAGAACAATTTTGCCTTTTATTTTCAAAACGAAAAGGGAAAACTTAAATTTTGGTTTAAAAAACTCGTGGACAATTTTTTTATCATTTTGAACGTCTAAAAAAATTTTTTAAAAAAATTTTTATTTTTTTTTGTAAAATGCAAAAATTTTTTGGGTTATTGGGGGAAAATGGGTTTTTTTCGTAAAAAAATTTTAAATCGGTTTTTCCAAAAACTAATTTGTATCATTTTATCAAAAACTTTAATAACAAAATTGTAGCTTTAAAAAAAAAAAATTTAAAAAGTTTTTTTTTTTTAAAACAAAAAATTTTGGTTTTTTTTTAATGTTAGGTGTTATTTATCAAACACAAAATTTTAGAACTTCAAAGGCAAATAAAACCAAAAAACGATTTTTGGGAAAAAATTGCTTTTTAAAGCATTTGCAAATATCTTTTTTTTAAAAAAAAATTTAAAAAAAGTTAGAATTTATGATTAAAAAGGTTAGACCCCAAATTTTTGGTGAAAAACTTCGAAAACAACCTCCCCAAATTAACCCCCAATTTAAAAGATTGAGCCTTTTCCCGTTTTTTTTTTTATGTATTTTAAATCTATTCAAAAAATTTTTAAACCCATTAAATTTAATTAAAAAAATTTTTTTTCAGTTTTTAAAAATTCTAGGTTTTGCGCTTTTTTTAACTTCGTTTTCTGGCTATATTAGGTTATTCTCTTCTTTTAGTTAGGCCCAGATTACAAATTGAGGATTTACCCAAATAAATTTATGAAATTTTCAGTTTTCCCTAGGGTAAAAATTTGTGGTTATGGTAAAATATAATAAAGAGTTTAAAAAAAAAAAAAAAAAAAGAAAGTTATTCCCCTACTGCCGGCTTTAATAGTGACATTGTATTTTCATAAAAAATATTATATAATCTTTACATCTCTTTTTTCTTTAGTTTGGGTCTGAAAATTTTTTGTTAATACGCCGCCCCAAAAAATATAATTTACTTGATTCATTGTCATTTTTTAAAAATTTGTAAAAAAAAGGGGAAAATGTCTTATAAATTACATATGTCAAAAAAAAACTGTCTTAAAGGTATATTTTGCTTTTTTTTTTTAAATAAAATTTAAATATAAAATAAATTTTTATAAAAAAAAAATTTTTTAAAATAAATTTATTTAAATAAAAAAAATTTTTAAATTTATAAAAAAAAAAATTTTTTTTTTTTATTTTTTAAAAAAAATTTTTTTTTTTAAAAAAAAATTTTTTTTAATTTTTTTAAAAAATTTTATTTTTTAAATTTTTTATAAAAAAAAATTAAAAATAAAAAATAAAAATTTTTTTTTTAAATTTTAAAAAAATTTTAATAAAATTTTTAAATTTTTTTTTTTAAAAAAAAAAATTATTTTTAAAAAAAATTATAAAAAAAAAAAAACCCAAATTTTTTTTTCAGTGTAAAAATCATTTAGGATAACAAACTTTAGGGCTAATTGAACAAATGAATAAACCTAGCGATATAGCATGATAGTGCTAAAAATAAAGCTTTTTTTTTTTTTGCTTTTTTGTGATGAAAACCAAAAAAAAATTAAGGACCTGGGGTTGTACAAAAATATGGAAGAATTTCAAGAGGAATGCAAATTTTAAAAAAAAAATAGGGGATTTTTTTTAAAATGAAAGTGGGACCACGTCCTGATTTTTTGAAGCCCCCCTGTATATAAAAAAAAAATTTAAAAAAAATTTGAAAAGTTAAATTTTTATACTGAATGGTGTTTCCCAAACGTCAAATTAAAGAAGTTAAGGGGGGGGTTACCAAAAAAACCCCCGGCCCCCTTACATTGGAATACCATGCCCTGCACGGGGCCAAAAACCTCCCCCTTGGGAAATTTTTTGGGCCTAAAACCAATTCTAGATGGGGGGGGGCCCTTTTTGGAGACCGGATTCGGATTGAGTGTTAAAAAAAATAAAAAATCATGGTCCGACCCACAATCTCGACTCAAATACCCCAAAAATTTTATTGTTTATGTGTTTTTTTAATAAATTTCCAAAAGGGGGCACAATTTTTTTTAACTCATAGTTGATAGATTTGAAAAAAATTTTTTTTATTTTTTTTTTAAATTTTTTTTTTTACACAGTTTCCCGCACTGACTTTTTACTCAAAAAGTTTGTTAAATCCCTAATCATTGTTTTTGTGAGCAGTTTGCGACTTTAAATTTAGACTAAAATTTTTCGCCCCATTTTTTGTCAATATCCTGGGAAGTTTTTTGATGTCACGGGTAAAAATTTTTAGAAAAATTTTAAAATTTACTCTGCATATTAAAATTTTCCCCCTTAAAAAACCATTTAAAAAAAAAATGAAAAAATAAAATAATCTAATTTTGTTATTCCCACCCTTTTCATTGGTATATTAATTCAAATTCTTTTAGATATTTTTTAAAAATATTATCTGTTTAGATAAATATTACAAAAAAAATAAAAAAATTTTTAAACTTACGATTAGTTAAAAGTTTTGACTCCTAATTTTAGAAATGATAAAAACCTTTTAAAATTTTCATTTATATACTTCATTGGCTGTCCGGGAAAAAATTTTTAAAAGAGATGTTTACCCCATCAACCCCCATTTTTTGGGGAACTTTTCAATATTGGTTTTTTTTAAAAATATCTATTTGAAATTATTTCTTATTCAGGTTTCCTATTGAAAAAAACGATTAAAAAAAAAAAATTTTAAAAAAATTTTAATTTTTTTTCCGCAGGGGGTTATTTTTTTTAAAAAAATTCAAAAATAAAATTTCGAAATGTTTAAAAAACCCAAAAAAAATAAGGACAGCTTTTTTTTAAAGAGAAACTTTTTTGGTGTTTTTGGCGATTTAGGTCATGGAAAATCTCGGTAAGTTTAAAAACCCCAAAAAAAATTAAAAAAAAATCAATGTTCTGCCCCCGGGGAAGGTTGTTTTCCCGTGCGCATCTTTTTACGGAAAAAAAATTTTAAATTTTTTTAATTTTTTTTTAAAAAAACAAATGTCCTTATTTATATAATTAATCACCTGCTATTTTAAAAAGTCAAGTAACTGAAAAAACCCCCAAAATACCCGGGTGTAAATAAATCTGTACAGATTTCATTTGCGGCGCAAATTTTTAGGGCTTTGCGGGGTGCTTTTACGATAAAAAAAATTACGATTCCGACGTGGGGAAAACCCCCCCGAAAATGGCCCCTAAAGTCCAAAAAAAAATTTTCCAATATCTGCCCCAAAAAAAGAATTAAAAAATTTTTGTTTCAAAAAAAAGAAGATCACCCCAAAAAATACAAAATGATTCCCTAATTTTTTCGCAACACCAATTTTTTTTAAAAGGCTGTCCAAAACCATAACATTCCCCCTGAAAAGATGTGGTAGTTTCTTATCAATTTTTTCCCCGGTTTGGAAATCATTTTTCCCCCTTTGTTGGACTTTATAAAAAAAAAAAAAATTTTGAAACTAAAAACCCTGCTTTCAAATGATTTTGGGATTGAAAAGCATTTCAATAGATGATGAATTTTGATTCGCGTTTATTCTGCAGTTTTCTAGAACACCGTAAACGGCTAAAAAAAAGCAAAAGGGGGGAAAATTTTTTTATCAAACGAAAAAAGATGGAAAAAATTTTTTTGGGGTCATTGAACACTTCCCAAAGGGGCTCATTAAAAAAAGGGAAAGTTAATAAAACCCCTTTTTTTTTAAAAAAAAATAAATTAATAAAAGGTACCCCAAAATTTTGTAAAAAAAACTTTGACCGCTTTTTTAATATTCTAAAAAAATTAAACGGACCCAAACTCATTGCAATGATAGGTACTTTTTTCCCTTTTTCCCCAAATGTTTTTTAAAATTTTTTTAAAAAAAATGTACATTTTCCCCGGAGAAATGGAAAAATTCCCCCCCCCCATAAGTGAATCCATAAAGATGGGCAGTGGGACAGCGGCAGCTTAAAGGGGGAAATTTTGGGGGCCCCCTTTCTCGAAAACTATCTTTTAAAAAAAAAAAAATTTTAAAGCCTTTTTTGAAATTACAAGGCGATCTTCTTTTTTTGAAAAAAAAAAATTTCCCCTATCCCCCTATTTTGGCAGATATTAGGGAAACCCTTTTTTCTTTTCTTGGGGGCCATTTTCCCCTTTTCCACCTGGTAATTTTGATAAATTTTTTCGTTCAAAACCCCCCCCCAACACCCAAAATTACGCCACAAAAAAACTGTACAGATTTTTTAATTTTGTCCCTTCATTTACTGGACTACAAAGCATAAACTTTTAAAAACATACCTTGGAAAAATTTTAAATATAGGGGTCTAATAGCGGTGACGTTAATTATTTGATTTTTCTTTTTATTTTCAATATTTATTGTTTTAAAAAAAATAGTCCAAACTATAAAAAATTTTTTAAAAATTTGCCCTAAAACTTTCGTGTAAAGTGGTTACGAAGCTTTTATGACTTTGTTATGAAAAAATTTTTTAAAATAATGCTTCCAAAATATCCTACTTTGTTTTTTTTCAAAGTTCTGGGGGGTCAAAAAATAATAATCGACATAAATTTTTTTGGGTTTCCCCTCAAATCAATTACCATCTTAGTTGTAAATAAGTTCCCAATTAAATTTTTTTTAATAAAAAATAAAATTTTATTACCAATACAGGGCCTCTAACAAAAATTTAATTTTATTTTTTTTTTGTTTTTTTAAATCATAAAAAAAAAAGACATAAAAAAAATAGATGACAATGATGACAATAGTGAGAGATTACTATAGGTGATGATGCCCTTTAAAAATGTTTTTTTTTATTACAATAAAATTATTGAATAAAAAAATTAATTAGATAATTTTAGATTGCAAAAATATTTTTTGAAAAAAAAACAGCTTTCAGTGGGGAAAAAACAAAGTGATTATTTTTTTTTTCCCCCCAGTGGGTTTGCTTTTCACCCCAAAGGGGGGTTTTTAACAGCTCCAACGGGTTTTTTTTCCCCAAACCCCTTCCGTTCTTTTTTAAACCCGTGTTTTTTAAGCTCACTAAACTTACATAAACCTGTTTTAAAAATAAAAAAAATATTTTTTATAAAATGTCATAATTGTGTTTACTGAAATGAAATAAAATAAAATAAAAAGAAATGTTTTTTTTATTAATATTCCAAAAAGGGCATGACAAGTCAATGTAAAAGATACAAAAAAAAATAATGAAAAAAAAATTAAAATTTAAAAAATTTTTAAAAAAAAATTAAAAAAAAATTTTTTAAAAAAAAAAATTTTAAACATTTTCCCACTAATTTTAATAAAAAAACCCAAAACCGGGAAAAACAAGCCCTATAAAAAAAAAAAAAAAATAATTAATAATGTTTTGTAATTATGTTTAAAATTTTTAAAATGAAAAACAAAAACCCCCCAGGCAAAAAGGGTATCATGTTTCGTCAAAGTAATATTCTTTTTTTAAATTTAAAAAATTTTTTTTTGCCCTTTTTAAAAAGGGGGGTGCCTAATCCCTCGTATCTGGGGGAAGGGCATTAAAAATCTTAATACAGCTCTTCGCACCCCTTTCCAAAAACCCTACTATAAGGGGGAATACGAGGTCATTCCCCTCTTTTCCCCTTTTACCCAAATAGTTTTCTTAAAAACAGAGGGTTTTTTTTTTGGGAACAAGGCACAAATTAAAAAAAAACAGTAAGGAACGGTGAGTATGTTCATTTCTCTAAATAAAACCCCCACGGGGTTCAATAACCATTCTTAACTGCTTTTTTTTAAGTTACAAAAAACCCCAAAAGGGAAATTTTTACAGACGGCCTATACCAAAAAAATGTGTAGAAATAATAGACTAAATACAAGAAAAAAAAAAAGACTGTTGGTTAGATAAGATCTAATGAAATATTAGCATCCTTTGGATGTCAACTTTTCCAGCTTAAGAAAAAAAATCCCCAAATCAATTAAAAAAAGGGATTGCTGAGATCAAATAAATACCAGCAACTGATCCCTGGTCCCTTGTTTAAGAATATAATTTTGAAAAAAAATTATAACATTCAAACCAATATTTTCTAAAAATATTTTAAAAACCCTCGTAATATTGTTCCCAAAAATTCGGTAAACTAAAAACAGCATCTAAAAGTTTGCCCAAATAGTCGTCGACGTCGAATACCGACGCAAGGTACGAGATAAGATAAAAAATTTTAATTAATTATAATTACTGTGTACAGATCTATTAGGTTCTAATTTTGTTTGTGGCCTTTTTTATTTAACTTTAATTTATTTAAATTGATTTTCCATATTTCTGATGCTCTAAATCTGACTGGCTTTTTGATTCATCTTTCAGTGGAGCAAAAGATAAATAGTTTTTTTAAAATTTTTTTAAAAGTGAAAAAAGGGGGATGCGGGTGTGGTAAAAAAGAGTGATCCTCAAATTTGGGGTTTAAAGGGTTTGTTTAGCGAAAAAATTGGCGAGTTAAGGGTGAAAGTTATATGCTGAAAAACTTCCCTCGGATATTACTTAAAACCCGAGGATATTGGTCAAGGTAAATATCCTTTTTAAATTTAAAATATACACTAAAATAAAGAAAATAAGTTTTTAAAATTAATAAATCAAAAAAACAATGTTTTGTTTATTAATAAAATTTAAAATAATTTTTATGTTTTTTCCATTAAAGTGACCCTATTTTTGTAATATTAACAATAGCATTTTTGCTTTTTTTTTTATAAAGTAATTTGGAACTAATTTTTAAAAAATTTTGGAGTAATTTGGTCCAAAACAACTCCCATTAACGAAAGCTTTTATTTTATTTCTTTTTTGGAATTAATTATTTGAAACTTGTTTTTAAATTTTTTTTGATGACAGATACTAGATTTGCCTGATAAGAGATTTAAAGCGAAATCCTTTAATTTGTTTCACCTAATTGGAACAAGTTGTTTTTTTCTAAATTCTGTTATTGCTCCTCATATACTAGCAGTGTATTTTTGTTAAAATAAGTCCTCTTCGGCTTTTTCCATATTAAAGGGTGAAGTACCTTAAGGTCAATAAATGGCACCACCCTTTTTCTTCTTTACATTAATAATCTTCTCTTCCAAAATTTATATAAAAAATAATTTTTCTAGCAACAATAGTTTTACTCTAATTTTTTTGATCCGCAGGGTCAGAAACATCTTTTTTTCAGGAGTTTTAAATTTTTCTGGTTGGTATCCCACCCCTATCAAAACAAAAACATAAACATCTTTGTTTTGATACAAATATAATTTTAAATAAATTTTTTTAATCATATTAATTTAGTAAAAAAAAATTACATTATAATTTTTTAATAACAAATTTTAAATTTTGCATTCTAAGGGGGTTTCCTTACAATTTTTTTATTTACAAAAAACTTTTTTTTGAACTTTGTGAAAATATAAAAATCTCATTTTTAAAATTTAAATTCACTAAATAATTAAAAAAAAAAATTTTTTAAACTGCATATTTTTTGACATAAATAATAATAATTAAAAAAAAAAATTTTTTTTCGATTTCTAACTCAGATATTACAATGGAAGAATCTGACTCTACTAACAATTCAGAATTGTATGGTGTTAAAGGTTCCTAAAGAATTTTACAAAAAACATAAATAAAGAAATAAAAAAAAAATTTTATTACTTTTCTATAATAAATTATGAAAATAGGCAATAAAAGCATTAAGACGGATCAAAGGGGTTTTTTTCCCTTCGCTTCCAAACATTTTTTTAAAAATGCCCACTGTGTGACCTATACAAACCGCAAATGCAAAGAAAAATGCATTTAAAAAATGATTTTTTAAATACGGCCCTTTTGGGAAAAAGGGATTTAGAACTGGCCCAAAAACGGGTTCCCTTTATTTTCGAGGTCCTAGATGATTAGTGTTAAAATTTACCCACACCCACCTGGAGCCCGGAACCCGGGTGACTTTATCTCCGTGGGACTCTCCCCAAAAATTCCACAGGAAAAGGGGCGCAATTCAAATATGGCATCGGCGAATACTCCCCGGACACCGGGCCCCCGGAACCTGGACGCGGACCTTTCTCCCAGGGGTTTCTCTCACAATCGAAAAAACAAAGAAATGTTATGAAAGGTTTTTTGGGGGACTAATTCGAATTTAGGGGGAAACAACCTCCCAAAACACCGGTGCACCCAACGGCCTTTAAAAGTCATCTCCTGGGCCCTGCCAAAAATTTACGCGGGGAAAAAAAAAAACTTGACGTCCCGGGGTTTTTTTGGGGTTTTTAAAAAAAGGGATGGGCGAACCCCGGGCACCTGGGGCTGGGGAACCTGGAGTGGACGTCATTCCCCGGGAAATTTTCCTACAAAATCCGAATTTTTGGCTTTTTTGTCTTATTGCCCCACTAATATGCACATGGTACTATAAAAAACCCGGGAAAATCAAAATAATTTTTTTTATAAAACCGAGGAAACCCAATGTATGTACCATTTAAATCTTTTTTATTTTAAAACCTGAAAATACTACATTTTCAACTTTATAAAAATAAATACGACATTTTCAGAACAGCGCACGGAATTTTTTTTCCCCATCCCCCTTTCCGGGTAAAAATTTATTTATTAATGACTTTTTTTTTTCTGTCGGGGGAAATTTATGCATTTAAAAAAAAATAATTTAGATTTGGAAGAAAATCCGGATATTCCCGATATTATATTACAACAAGCGGCAGAAGTGAGTGCAGATTTATTATCAGTGAAATCCAGGTTGATATATGAACATGAATATCACATTTTTACCGAATGGCGGACTCGAAAAAATCAAAATTGTGAGTGAGATATTCTCTTAGTTTATTTTTGAAAAAGCCAAATCTATGAAGTCATCCACCTGATGGAGTCGATTCTCCATGTTAAAGAGTTGTTTGGCAATAAAAGAAAATACTCCAACCCAAAATCCAAAACTATCGCTTTTTTGAAACGATAAGCTGTAGGATATGTACCAAAGTAATCCAAGGTTTTACATCAGAACAAGTAACCAGATTTTTATGTGAGCTTTAGAAGGACAATATCTACTAGCAAAAGTAACTTTAGTGTTTGGCATCTTCGCGCATCCGCAGGATGATTTATACATACGTTTGGTTTAGACAATGGAAGATATGGCGTTTCTTGTCGTGTTCTTACGAGATGGGAAAAATTTTACAGATCAAGAAGTTTTACCATTACCAATAAAAATTACAAATTTAATCCCTGTACACTTTACCGTAAGTACGCAGATCTCCGCCCTAAAAATATGGAGAGTAGAAGATTATTTGTTGCATACCGAAACCAAAGATGTTACGCTCAACATGTTGGGTGCCATACTATCAGTGGTTTTCCAAAACTTGTTGCAAAATACTTAGAACTAAAAAATCACGAAGAATATACCGGACATGGGCTAAGGCGTTCTTCGGCTACATGTTGGTAGAAAGCGGCGGTGATTTGCTCACTTTGAAAAGACACGGAGGATGGCTTTCTTCCAATGTAGCAGAAGGACATATAGAGAAGTCCATACAAAGAAACATTAAAGTATTCCAAAAGTTGTTTAGGCCTTGTAACTTGGAAACTACAAAATCTGTAACAGTCAATCAAGAAAACCAAAACATACACGAACCTCCCCAAAACTTTT
>JAHBCN010001354.1:120686-207669 GCA_019359885.1 Listronotus oregonensis
CAATTGTTAAAAGTTAACAACGGTTTAGAATTTTTAAAAAATGCGATTTTGACGGGTTCCCTCAAAATCATTGGAACGCTACAAAAGTTTTGTTAAACATTCTAAACTGTTGTTAATTTTTAACAATTGCTAAGTCCATTCCTAAATTTAACAACGCGATTATCACTTGGCCGTACATATAACAAAGCTGTTATTGGCAATAATCAGTTTTTAACTACTAACCACGATCAAAATGGTTGCATTGATATAACCAGAAAGGGTTTTTTGTAAAATAAGACGGGTGTATAAGATCAAACTCGTTCTGCTTATCTTTTGTTTTTGGATTTTCCCTTTTAGGCTTCGCCCACTTACATACGGGGGGGTTCTTAATCCATATTTTACGGGGAAAGCGGGATTTTAAATAGGCAGCAAGTTTTACATTCCAGATCCCCTTGGATGAAAAACAAACAGAGGGAAGTTTAAAGGTCTTCGAAACTGGAAAAAGGGACGCATAACAGTAACTTTGTGTTGTTTTAATTTTGTTTTGTTGTTTATTTAGGTTTTGAAACTGACGGGGTTAGTCTACTGGGGTCAAAAAACTTTTTGTCGCTTCTATCAAAGTATTATTAAAAAACATGTTGATGATCATTAAATTTTTCTTAAAATAAACAAAATGGCGGACTATTTTAGAAAAAAGAAAAAAAAATGTTTTTTTTTTTGTTGTTTTTGCTTTAAAAATATTAGTAAAAATAAAAATTTAAGATAATTCTAGGTCGAATCAAACCTATACATTTGAGGGTTATCTACTTAAAATTTCATAAGAATCGGTTCAGTAGTCTCTAAGAATGGGACAATGTAAGGTCGAAAAGTTTCGAGACCAACGTGTTTAAAGTCTTTTTTTTTTACTGAAAAACTAAAAAAAAATCTTACAATATCTAATCGTCGATGTCTGCACCATACAAAATTCCTTTGCTTCTTCCAGGATCTGACTTTTATCAATTTATCTTTTCTAAGCTTCATTCTGCTTTCAAATAGCATCAATTATTGGTGGTTTGCTAAAGCTATGCCTGCTTTGTCGCGTGTGTCGCACGCTCGAATAGATTAGAATGCTCGGATCATTTAAAAATTTTTAAAGAATGTTGTTAAATGTGTAAACTTTCGAAAAATGGAAAAAAATACTTTTTAAAAATGACCGAGTAGACTGACCCCTGAAGCAACTAAATATTAACGCAAAGGCAACTATAATCAGCAAAATTATAAACAATATTAATCATGGAAGAGAGAATATTGCCGATAAGATCTAGTAAAATGAGGTATGTGGTGATATTAAGACCCAGAAAATCCCAGCATTTGGTAAATGTTAGAAGAGAAACAATGTAGAATAACTGATATACGACGGTAACAAAGAAAACTCGTGGAGCAATAAAAAGGTTTAGGTAAATGACTATAAGAAGGAAGTTTGTTTAAAAGCGCACCATGCCAGCGCTGGTTAGAAACCTTAGATATGAAAAAAAACGATCTGGGATTCGCCAAGAAGTTTAAGAGCTGGTTTTAGTTATGTGAAACAAATAAACGAAATTTTTGTGAATATTTTGTGAAGTACTGTCTATGAAGTATACTTTTTTGTAATACTTTATAATTTGAAAATTAATGAATTTTTTAATTAACTTGCAAATTTTTTTTTCCAAGGTAGCAGTAATCCTGTCTTGAAAGCTAAGGGATGGAAAATAATTAATGCAAGATTTTTGGTGAACTTTATTTCTTAAGCTATAGTTAAAACACTGTTTGACTAATAAAATGGTGTGATAATAATTATTGTTTTCTTGTTTCTATTCTGGCTTGTAGATTTTTAAGATTCAATTACCTTTAAATACAGGGTGTTCGGAAACAACATCAGGAAACTTAAGGTAGTGATTCTACATTAAAAAAAAATTGCTAGTAAGTTATGTTAGAAAATGTCGAAATCTCCACCATTACCCAGATACAGGGAAAAAAATATTATTTTTTCTTTAATTTTTTTTTTGGCATATTTATTTTATTTTTTTACCGATTAAGTTGAAATTTTTGTATAACAACAAACCCTTGATAATGCTAATTTCAAGCAATGCGACTTAGTTGCGGGTATAGTTAAATTACGTATGTAACTGATTTCAAAGGCATAAAAATTTTGAAGTGGATTTTCTGGCTGAACGGTAAGGATTTTCGACATTAATTAGGAAAATAATAATTACCTCTAACATGTTATACTCTGTTTAAAGATATCTGTTGAAATTGAAAAGTTATAAAGGAAATTATTGTTAAGTTTTAGGTAAAGTGCCCTTTAGCGGAATAAAAAATAACCAATTTGATCTTAAAGGTGTAAAGTCAACCAAACTTGTTTCTTATACCAAATATCAACTTAATCGGTTAAGACATAAAATAAATATGCCAAAAAAATTAAACAAAAAATTATATTTAACATCCCTGTATCTTGGTAATGGTGGAGATTTCGACATTTTCTCACATAACTTACTGGCATTTTTTTTTTCAATGTAGAATTACTACGTTTCCCAGTGTTGTTTCCGGACACCCTGTATAAAACTTATTATTTTATTTAAATATAAAACGACTGATTACAATATTTGTTTTCGGACATTTGTCGCAAACAAATTGTCGACGACATGGCCAATAAATGTACGACCGGCCTTATAAAAAATGCCAATGTTCTAGTTTGGCCATTAAATTTAATCCTTTAGTTACGATTTTTTTTAGCTGCAAACTATTCATCGAATTTTAAAATAAATTCCAAGAGTGATGGAACCTATGAAGTAATTGTTAGTGAACCTCTATCCCAAGATATTTTAAGCAAAGAGTCAAGCATTGTCCTCACTATTGTTGCAGAAACTACAGAAGGTAAAAATACATTTTAGCTACAATTTTTTACCCTAAAAATATCAAAAATATTTTATGTATTATTTATTACGTTAAAATTAAAAAAATTATACAAATAAAATTATTTTAGGAAATAAGGGGTATGCTGCATTAGTAATTAATCTACCAAAAACCCCAAGAGAACCTTCTGTTCAGTTCGAAAATGAAGACATTTTATATAGTGGAACTTACGAAAATGGAACGTTTAAACCTCTAAGTATAACTCTTTTGACCAACAGTACTGATGATAGTCAAATAAGTGTAAAAATAACTAATGGTATGTACATACAGTACAATATTTTAACGTTTATATTAATCTAGTAGCATTATCTAATTTTAAATTTATTATTTCTTTAATGTTACGCTAAGTTTTAATTTAATTTTTTATAGAGAAACGACTTTTAAAATTTCTAAAGTCCAAAACTTAAATGAATGACTAACTAACAAATATCTGCTGTTACTGTTCTATTTGTCGACCTGAATAAAGAATCTATTTGTCAGTACAGGATTATAATAATTCTAGATATTGAAATAAGTTCTATATTAGATAAGTCAGTACATTTTTTTTATATTATTATCTTCTATGGCATTTAGGATTTAAATCAACATATTTTTAATCGAGTAGGCACCTGTCACAAACTAGGAAAGATTGATTTTCGTAAAAGGTCATTTTTCTAATAAAGCATCATTAGGTTTAAACACATAATTTATTGTTTAGTTTTAATTCTTTTGGATTATTCAGTTCAACAACGAGTTTTTTTGTGTGAAAACATAAAGACTAACTTAATAGAAGAAGATAAAGGGACAGTACATACCGCTAAAAACTCTAAAAGAGTTCTGCGAGAAGTGTTTAATGGCCGACTCATTTTACTATTTGGGGATTTAAATTGGTTTTTAAGGTTCCGGGACTTAACTGCACCAGACTTTTTTCTGTGGGACTATTTAAAGTCAAAGGTTTTTGCAACTCGTCCAGAAAACACCCAAGATTTTAAAGTTCGAATTCCTGAAGAGGTCCGGTGAATAGATCAGGTTTTCCTTCATCATGTCATGAATTATTTTTTGTCAAATCTATCAGATGTACGAAGAGCAGAAAGTTCCCACATTATTATCACTCTCAGCGATGCTATCCGAGGATGATTGTGACATAAGTTGTTCTCTACAACCTTGTGACGTACTCTACGTCGTTTGGGGTTTTTATTTAAAAAAAAGGCAAATATAATAAAATCACAACGCATGCAACAACTTAGAATACAATATCTGGAAAAAATAAATAAGGCTAGATCGAAACATCGAACGATAATATACTTAGATGAGACATGGTATGACACTCATGACACACCAAGTAAAGGATGGACTGATAAATCCATAAAATGTCTCACTAAAGCTTCTTCAAAAAAAGGTAGAAGAATAACAATTCTTTATGCGGGGTCAGAAGACGGCTGGGTACCAAACTGTTTTTTTTTGGCAACCAAAAACATTTCGGATTCCAGCTTAGATAACCACTGCTATACAACTGCTGAAGTTTTTAAGGACTGGTTTCAAAACAAATTATTACCGAATATACCACCAAAGGACAGTATTGTGATGAATAATGCATCCTACCATAGTCGCCAGTTGAATAAAGTGCCAAGTTTCACCAGCAGAAAAAAGGAAATACAATACTTTTTGTCTGACCGTGACATATATTTGAGAGTTATAATGTTAAGCAATTGTTAATGGTTTTTAATTGTTACAATTTCAAAAAAGAATACGTTTGCGATAAAATTGCAGAGGTAGCAGGTCACGAAATAATTCGGCTTCCGCCATATTACTGCATTTTCAATCCGATCGAGTTGATATGGCATACTTAAGTCTAATATACGCGCGCACAATAATACACCAACTTTAAATCCTAGTGTGATTGTACTGATGAAAACAGAAGTCGAAAATCTAACCTTTGAAAACTCGAGAAATGTACTGAACACGTTAAAATTTTTTTTTAACGTTTTCAATTTTTTAATTTTCAATTTTTTTCCCTTGGAAAAAAAATTGAAAATTAAAAATTTTGTATTCCTAGATTTTTCTGTAAATTATAAGTGATTTGGGATTTAAATAAATAAAAAATATATTTTTAATTAAATAAAATCGAAAATACATTAATTAAAAAAATATCCTATTTTGGACTGAAATTTTTGGTCAGTATCACATTTTCGTTTATATCTCCGGTACTATTTATCTAATTAAAAATATTTATATAACTTTTTATATAGACAATTTAATTATCCGAATATTATTTATTAAAAAAAAAACAAAACTAAATTACTTGGACGAATATTTTTTTGTTATTCATACAGTACTCGTATAAATAGTTACAGCGTTAAAACAATATATCATTATGATAGGCCAACACATAAAAATAATATTTAATAATTTTCAGTTAATTTTAATTTATTTAGTATTTTTTTAATAAAAAGTAATAGTTTTGTTGTTAATATTTAAGGATTTTGTGGTAAACATTTAAATTTGGTTTTGGCCATTTTTATTTTTTTACATTCCCTAGAACTTAAACAAGGATTTAAGATGTTTTCCGTGTGACACCACAAACGTCAATAATGCAAAAATGAAGACAACTATACATTTTTTTTACAGATTTGGGTTTGGAAGATAGATATTTTACATCCGAATACACCAATAAGGTTTTGACTATCGATATTACCGAATTACCACAGGATATATTAAAAAAATACACAGTTATTCCACTAAAACTGGCTATAACTGATGTCACTACTGGAGATACAGTTCATGCAGTTTTAAATGTTAACATTAATGGTACGTATTATTTTAATAAAATGAAACTATTTTTTCCGAAGTATTCCTAAATATGATTACTGTTATGCTGGTTATTTAGATAATTAAAATCCAAATCCAAATTAAAATCCAAATCCAAAAATTTACAAATTTAGATCAGGTTTTCAATTTTTTTTTTCAAACAAAGGTTAATTATTTTCTGTGTATCACGAAAATTTAAACCGGTGGTTTCCATAAGAAAATTTTTATTTGGTTTTGTACAAGGGGTTTTCACAAAACCACAAATATTTTTTAAAATTATTATAATTTATTCATACTGGCCAAAAACTAATTCATAATCTTTTATATTGAGCTTTAAAGCTCTAATACGTACCTTATTCCATAAAATAACGATTGTAGCTATGTTCTGTTAAAACTCTTTTTTCGTCACAAAAAAGGGCAAATTTGCAAGTTTATGTATTTTTTAAAAACCTTTACTTATTATTCCATTTTTTCATATTTGCCCGTTTAAAGATGAATTTCAATTTTTAAATCCCAACAGCCCAATTTTAGTTGATAAAGCATGATGCGAATAAATTTGGTAATATAGGTTAGTGTGCAGTTCTAGTTATACGTGACAGTCATAAGACCAATGATCACGTACGGCTCTGTGGCATGGTGGCGCAAGGGGCAGCAGCGGCTGACCCAAGCAAAGCTATCTAGCCTAGAGAGACAGGCCTGCCTAATGATAACGGGCGTGCTGCGCTCGACACCAACGGCAGCCATGGAAGCCCTTCTGAGACTGCCTCCTCTGCATATTTACTTGGAGAGAGAGGCAAGGTGGGCAACCTACAAACTCTATCAAGCGGTCAGTAACAAACCGCAGGCGTTTCATTTGGAGAGCACCAGTCTCCTCAAGAATGTGCTGACCTGTGACAGACTGGGAATGTCCTCAGACATAATGCCTACAGCAACCAATTACAACCGGCCCTACAGTATAGTCTACCCACAAAGGGAGGTCTGGAGTCAAAAAACGACCGACCTGCTCCGGGCTGACATCTCTTGGTGCCCCGACGGCTCCAAAACCAAGGACGGTGTTGGAGCTGGAATATATGGACAGAGGCCGAGGGCAAAGTTTTCCTTTAGCCTGGGCACTCTCGCAACCTTATTTCAAGCGGAGGTATTTGCTATTGAGGTGTGTGCTAGATCGCTGGTTGATTAGCACTGCACGCGTAAGACAGTTAAAATATTCTCCGATAGTCAAGCAGCTCTTAAGGCTCTTGAATCCAGCAATTCGAAAACCGTCTAGAATTGCAAGGATGCGCTGACCAAACTGGGTCAAAACAACAAGGTTACATTACTGTGGATACCTGGACACACCGGCCTAGAGGGTAATCCATCCGCAGACCTCCTTGCCAAAAGGGGGCGAGACAAAATTCACAGGGCCGGAACCGGTCATCGGTATATCTTATGGAATGGCAAGCAGTTCATATCAGCTTGGACACAAAGAGAAAATCTTCGGTACTAGCATGGACTTCCGGGTCTCAGACACTCGAAGACCTTTATAAGCCCACCGAAACAACAATGTACTGTCAAACTACTGGAGCAATCAAGGGTACACCTTAAAACTCTAGTGGGACTGTACACGGGACACTGCAGATTAAAATATCACATTCACAAGACCGGCCTAGCGGAAGACGCCGAGTGCCGCATGTGCATGGGTGGGGGATGAATCGGCAGAACACATACTGTGTTCGTGCCCAGCAATGGCACGACTAAGATTCGCAATTTTCGGCAATGACACCTTGTTGCCGGGGAAGGTGAAAGATCTCTCTCTCAACAGGATCATCAGATTTATTAGAAGTCTGGACCTGGTGGGAGAAATATAAAAGGGTGTGAGCCACAATAGACCGATCGGTCGCGGTGGAAGGGTGTTATACCCACTCACTTTAAACCAACCTAAACGTACCTTTAGCAAGTGCACTCTGTTGTTAAACTCATTATTTATTTATTCATTTTGCTCCTATACCGTAATATTGCCCACACAATAGTAGGGGATCTGAATAATATGCGACCTTCCCCCATCTGCCAACAAGATGAAAACTATTTTTTCCTATGAGCGTGCGAAAAAGTTAGTTTTTCGTTCGATTTTTAGTTTGAAAAGTTATACTTTTCCGCACGATTTTACTTTTCCACAGGATTTTTTACTTTCCGCACGATTTTTACTTTTTTGCACGATTTTCACTTTAAATCAAATTACTATCTATGGGTTTTATTCCATTTATTTTTCAATCAGAAAACCTAGATCTGCGTGTTAAAATTTGTTATACCTACTACTACTTTCAAAATTTATACCCCGAACCTCATATGCAGGCACCCCACTAAAAAACAAACAAATACATTGACAATAATAATAATGGGCTTGACAAGATACTTGTGGCGGTAATCTTTGGCACCAAAACTTACCCAGTCTCTATAAACCGACAGTCAACAAAAAAGCGTTCCAAGCGTCCTTTTTTGGTGTACATAATTTCAATTAAACTTAAAAGACTTTAAAGATCTTCCACCCGAGAAAATTGATGCAGTTAAAGAGGCAAACAATACCCAAAGAATTTTAATTATTCGAGGACTGGTGCAACTAAATAAAAGTATCCACCATAAAAAAGGTAATATTAGCATATTTCCACAAATTATCAAAAACGTACGCTCCATTAACTCTATGGTCTAAATATTCCATGTTAAAGCTTTTCATAAAACTGGAGACAGATATGGACATCAGTTAATAATATAAATTAACAACCTCTTGCTTAAAACGAGCCAACGATGGATACAAACCGAAAAAATCCATGGTTTTAGAGCAAAAAGATGCCAAAAATTTAATCTTACATGCTCCAGATAACATATATTTAGTGACCAAAGTAGCCACCATCGATGTTACCAGAAGCACCGAAGGAAGAACCGTGTAAGGTGTTACTGCCTAAACAGCCCAATTTACCTTCCTCCATTTACTACACTAGTAATTCTCTGCAGCAAACATGATTAAGGCATTTCTGTAATGGGCCAAACAATAACCAATCAAATTCAAATAAGAAACGAGTTCTTCAAGATGTTGCTGCTGCTAAATTGTAGCATGCGACAAACACAATTTGTACTTTTAATTTCAACATTTATCGTCCTTAACTTTGTCTTTATTTTTATTTAAACGTTCATAAAATAAGGTTCCTATTAATATATCATGATAAGAGAATCCCGTTCCATTATTTTTCCGTGCAAAAAAAATAGTAATAAAAAGTAACTTTCCGCACGATTTTTTTATTGGTAAAAATGAAGATATTTACTTATTAAATGATTTATGTAACTTATGTGTCTTGTAGCATTTTTATAAAACTTTTACGTATTATTTTTTGTTTTTTTTTTTATATAAACAAGATGGACAAAAACATTCGTAGGAAAAATATTGTACCTAACTCTTGCGAAATAGTTATTTTCCCAATAAGTGCGCAAAGTGATACTTTTCCGCACGCCAGAGCAGTTAGACGAACGACGCGAAGCGGAGTTCGGATTAGCTTTAAGTGCGGAAAAGTCACTTTGCGCAAGTATTAGGAACAATACTTTTTCTACTTGCGAATACTTTTTCTACGAGCGTTTTATTAAACAATATGATTATTAAAAATATACGAATATTTCAGTAAAAATAAAAAATCCAAAGTAAATAATTAAATTTTTATTTTAACTGACTATACAAAAAAAAACTATTATTAATTATTATTAAAAATATTAATGTTAAAAATACATTTAGGTGCATGTTGAAGGTTTATGGCCGATTTCAAATGATTTCTTAGGAACGTCTATGATGGTTCGCTGCTCGATGTTAAGACGAAATCTTGTGTTTTAGCTGATTGAACGGCGTCTATGGAACTGGACATTTCATGTGGCTTCTTGAGAGTTTTTGGCTTGTTGCAGTTTAACCTCTTTTTGTGGCCTGTTGATTCTTCAATGTATCCCACGGCTACCGTTGTCGATTTCTAACCGCCTAACTGCTTTATATATATAAGTCCTTTTCCGGAATTTGCAAGTAACGTTGCAGAAGATCGCCGGAAGCTGTGGCCGGTATATAGCTCTGGATTCGGCAACTATAAAAATGCTGCTATCTCAGAAGGCATCTTCCCAAATGTATTGATTCCAACGCATTGTTGTGTGCCAATTCCCCTTTTAAAATATACGAAAAACCGTTGATGTGTTGTCGGTGGCCGTAATGCTGTATACTTCCGATATAAGAACAAATACTTTCCGTCGTTGATCTCTTCAGACAGGACGAAAGTACGTGAGAGATTTTTGCGTCTAGAATCTTCACAACAATTAGGTTGCCTTTGTCCTTGATGTCGGTTGTTTTCATTTTTGCGAGTTCTTCTCGTCTGCAGGCGCCAGCAAGTCCGAAAATGGTCCCAATTTTTATCAGAAGATATATTTCATCAGGTGCTTCATTAATAAATGTAGATATTTCTTCTTTTGAAAAAATCCTTGACTTTTTTGGACAAAAGACTACATTTTGTTTCTTAATAAATGCTGCTAACTTATAAAACTTGCCGATATCTACATTTTTTTTGATCTTTAAAACACTTTTCAGCATGGAGTATTTCGACCATAAAGTATTTGGACTAAATTCCTTGTCTAATTTGAGAAAATCGGCTAAAAGTACCTTCTCTTTCAAAGTTCTAACGCCTTTTTCTTCACACCTTGTTTCAAATGAATTATACTGTTTCTCGTACTTTTCTTTTGATTTTGCCAGCAGAAGCTCTAAGTTGGCCAAACTTGCGGCTTTTAAAACATCCTCTGGCAATTCTTTCTTCATTCTTAGAAACTTATTTTAAACATTTTACCGAATTTTCTGATGCTTCCGTGACATTAAAAAATGTTTGAACTTCGTTGCTGCAGCAACAAGAAAAATTCTTTGATTTTTTATTGTTTAGCATGGTGTCTATGAAATACATGGTGCATGGAAAAATATTAAAATAATAATAAAGAAAATTGATATGGGATATTTACTAAGCGCCAAATGTATCTAAAATTCAATAAGGCACAATAAAAGAATATTAAGAACCCTTTTTTTAATATTATTTCATCCAGAAGTTAGTTAGTAAGATCAAAGTAAGTACTTTGCGCACGCAAGTAGAAAAAGTGTCTTTTCCTCCATTGACTGCTTGCCCGAACTCAGTTTCGCGTCGTTCGCTCAACTACTGTCGCGTGCGGAAAAGTACTTGTTAGGTAAATAACTATTATCGAATATAATATGTAAATAAAAGTATGTCCAATGAGTTGCCTTGTCAAGGCTATCAATAAAAAAAAATAAATGAAAAATTTGTGATACTTCCTGTTTAATTGTTAATTCTTGTTTTTTTCTATGTGACAGTACTTTCAATAGCACTAGAATTTTATTTTAATTTTAATTATTTTAATTGCGTAAATCAAAATTTTATAAAATTCTTTAATTTTAAATTTCAAAAATTCTATTTATAAAATTAAAGAAAAAAAATAGTGCTATATTAGTATTGTCATGAGGGATAAAAAAATAAGAAATGACATTATACAAGGAGTATTATTTTTTTTATTATATATAGCTTTGACCATAATTTTTTAGGCAACCTATTTGCGATACTTTTATTTATATATTATATTTGATAAAAGATCTACTAATTTTTTAGAATAAGTACGGTCCTAATGCTTAATCAGATAATGTAGTAAATATTTGTTTTTGAAAAAAAAATACCTCTCTAACATCATTAGTATTTAGTTTAGGCTTGGTTTTTTGAACAAAAGATAGTTGATTTGGGGATTTTTACCATGTCTGATTTTTTGAGCACCAAAGTGCAATTAAATTTTGCTTGCGGAATAAAATTTCTTGTGCCGAAACGTTCAGAATGCTACAAAAGGCATTCAGCGATAGTACCATGTCGCAAAAAATGTGTTTAAGTGGTATAAGGACTTCAAAGAGAGCCGAGAACATATTGCTGATTTGGAATGCTCTGGACGATCATCAACATCAATTGACGAGCAACACATCAAGAAAGTACAATAAAGGATTTAGTGCTTGAAAATCGACGATGAACCATTAGAGACCTTGTGGATTGGTAAATTTATAATATGGATCAGTTCAAGCGATTCTAAAGGATCATTTGGGTCTCAGAAGAGTAAAATCATGTTTGGTGCCAAAATTTCTTAATTTCATGGAAAAACGACGCAGAGAAGTCTATACAGAGATGCTTGCCAAGAATAGGGACGTTATAAAACTTATTATTACTGGTAATGAGAGTTGGATCTTTGCATATGACCTGGAAACAACCGACCAGTCGAGTGAATACCGTGCAAAAGGTGAACGACGGCCACACAAATCAATGCAAAATCGTTCAAAAATCAAGGTCATGTTGGCTACTTTCTTCGATTATCGTGGTGTAATTTACTATGACTTCCTTTCACCCGACCAAACAGTCAATACGGAGTTTATTTAAATTTTGTGGCGAGACAACTTTTGGTTTTTGCATCACGATAGTACACCATCTCACACTGCATTGGTTATTCGAGACTTTTTGGCCAAAAATTCTACTCATATCGTTGCTTAGCCACCGTATTCGCCTGATTTAGCTCCGAGTGACTTTTGGCTGTTCCCAAAACTCAAAAGACCACTTCGAGGACACCGTTTTGAGTCGATTGAAGAGATACGTGCATTGTAGGCCATACCTGAAGACAACTATTTGGCTTGCACTAAGGTCTGAAAGAAACGTTGGCATAAGCGTATCTTATCGGAGGGGAATTATTTTGAAGGGGATAAAGTATTTGGAAGGATAAAGAAATATTTTTCATTTTATAACAAAATTCACTCTAGTTTTTGATCACAGTAGTATTTCTTAAAATTTTCTTCTAGATAATGATCTTGATCCTAACAATGGTGGTAGTCCTATTGACCATGACAGTCAAGGTTTGCTTATAGCGGTGATTATTTTGGCCTGTCTTTTGGTGGGATTGATAGCTGCTGCATTTTTCTTGTGGTATTTTAAAATAAGGTAAGAAAATATAAGTCACATATCTGTCACTAGTAAAATTATATTGTAATGTATCCTTTGTAAAAAAAAGAAAAGGAAAGAATAATTGGCCATAAATGTCTCTTGGTATGTAAAATGTCAAATTTTCTGTGGTTCTGTAAATATCAAATTTTTTGTTGTTCTGTAAACCAAACCAAAATCTTAAGTTTATTTTATGTGTAACAATTTTAACATAAATATTTTCACTTAATAATATATTGTTCAGGGTACTCCAAAAGATGAGTATTTCGAAAATAGTTTGGATTTCCATAGTAACTATATAGAAAACGTGTATTTGATTGGTTTAAAACTATAGGTCTGAAATTTTCTAAATATATTTTTTTGAATGATGACGTTGAATATGAACTGATAAATTTGATTAGCCAAAGGGTATTAATTTATACAGGGTGTCTGGAAATACCGTTCGAATAATTCCAGGGGTGATACATGTTAAATTAGGTAAGAAGAAAACTTCATATCAACATAGGTCCGCAAATGCGTCATAAAATTGCTATGGCGATTTAAAAATGGCACTGAGTTATAGGTTTTATTTTATATCTCTGGAACTGTTTTAGATAGTCATCAGAGGGTTGGCAAATAAATTGCTTTAAAAACATTTTTTTTACTTCCACCAGTGGCGTTCGTACAAAATTTGACCTGCCTATTTTGGCAAATAAAAAATGGGGTACACTAAAAATTGCTTCTTGATACATAGTACATGTATGCCAAATTTCATTAAAATATCTAAAGTGGTATTACAGATATTAATAATAAATTATTTATTTTTAAAAATTTTACCACCCTGTATCTCAAAACTTAAGACGCTTAGAATATTGGTTCATATATAGTTTTCTTTTTAAAATGGACCCATAAATTGCCTTCTTAAATATTGACGTACCATTAGAAAACACCCTGTATAATGTAAAAAAATTACCAAACATGATATTTTATTTCTCGTAAACAGTTGATTTTATCGATGTCAATCAGGAATACCTTTTTTTAGTTAAAGGTTAAAGCTATCCAAAAATAATATTGTTGAGCCTTTATCATACAGGGTGTTAATAAAATTACTATTATTGTGTCAGAGCTAGTCTGTCCCTGTCAAACTAAATAAGCCAAATATGATTTAATGGGTTCATTTTACGAAGACTTATCTAGTTACCATCATATAAAAAAATATTAAATTACGCCTAGTATTTTAAAAGTTATTTAAAAAAAAGATTTCCAGGGCCGTCGGTTATGTACCTGTATCTCCGTAGCGAAAACTCGTAGGAAAAAAGTTTATGGGAACTTGTCATAATAGATTGCCCACATATTCTGGTATATAATTTTATTTTATCTTTTATTTTATTCTATGTAACCTCTAAAATATTTACTTACTATGCACGATCCGTCAGACCAACACTATCTCTCTCCAAAAGCCCAACTTTAATTAATTAAAAATTCTTTTGAAAATTACACTTCAGTTGTGTTATTATGGAGTAAAAGTATTTTTGAAACTTTAGTTAAATTATTAAAATAACAGCTTTAAATTATATAAATTTCTTTATTCTTAAAAAACGGTAAGTTTAATCAATTACCATTCATTATTGCTTTAGGAACGTATCAAAACAATATTTTAAAATTCAGTTTTTCATACTTACGCTCGAAAAAGCAAAATAAAGGATGTGCGTTGCACTATATAATTAATACTTCATAAAACACCATAAAGTAATAATGTAATATTCTTGCCAAATACCTCGCAACAGTAAAGTTTATTGAGAAATCGGTAAATGTTATTAATTTAAAGCATAAAAATTTCTAAGAAAAGGTACACATTGCAAATTTAAATTGCAGTGGAGATATACAGTTACATTGTTAGCGATATATAAAATTCTAAAAAAGTTTATGATCATATTCAATTTTGCAATAATTACTAAAGTCATTATAAATATAGGAGTAAAATTTTTATTAAAGAATTATTTTTTATTTTTAAGGAAAAGCAAATACGCGAAAATGGACGAAGATGAAGTTGAGAAGACAAAAAAACCAACGTCCTTTACGAAAAATCTAACCAGACAAACATCCTTACCATCTAACTCGTATGTATTTTTACCATTAAATAATTTCATCTCGTGTACTCAATTTTATAAATCATTTATGAGGTTTGGCCAATATAAAAACAGTTACATTTTTTTAAATAGATTAAGTAGTGAAAATGTATATAATTGTACAATTAAATTTAATCTATTTTTTTAAATTAAAATCTTAGTCTAATTTTGCTTATGAAAAAAAAAGCATCAAGCCTTATTAAAGTCTTATTGGTGCGCCATTATAGCAGAGACTCGTAAGCAGTAAATATAACAAAGTCAAATTTTTTGTACTTTTCAAGATGTAAATATATTTTAAAATATTTAAACGTCTATGCACCTTTGCTAAAATAGTGTCATAACTCAAAAAGCAATGTATCGAGGAAGAAAAAAAAAAGAAAATTTAAGCAATTTTTGTATAAAAATTTAAAAACAGAGGCAATGGAGGCAATAAGTATTTAAGCAATTTTCAAGTTTTTTTAAGGCGCTAAAACAGCCATGGAGTATCCTTAAACCTTTCACCACTTAACCTTATAGTTATGGGAGAGGCAAGAATAGGCGGCAACATCCTGGACGAGAGAACAGACCAGATGATTCCCCAATACCCATTCAACAAAAACTTTTAGATCAAAGTGAGTGGCAGCAACTCGATCTTCCCGCACGTTTGGAGATATCATCTGGTATAATATGGATGGTTCCAAAACCGAGCAGGGAACTGGAGCGGGCGTGTACAGTCAAAATAAGGAATTCACAATTCTCCATTCTCCTAGGAACACACAGTTTTGTATTTCAAACGGAAATATATGCTTTACTGCACTGTGCAAAAATAACAGAAGGGATTATAAAAACAAGCAGATCTGCATAATACCAGACAGCCAGGCGTCACTAGGGGCACTGGTAAACCCCAAGGTAACGTCCAGACTGACATGGGAATGCCAAAAAGATCTTGAAGTCCTGGGAGAACGCAACAGGGTAACTCTTCTGTGGGTACCAGGACATTCGGTAAAAGAAGGCAACGAAAAAGCGGATGAGCTAGCGAGACATGGATCATCCACACCATACTTTGGACCAGAACCTGCTCTTGGAGTGACCAAAACCACAGCACGAGGGCAAACTAGAGAATGGATCCGAAACAAACACGAGGAATACTGGGGAAACCTCAGTAGAATAAGACATGGAAAAGCTTCATAAGGGGCCTATCCAAAAGAACGAAGGAAGAACTACTCAGACAAAGTAGGAAAAGACTGTCGCATAAAAGTAGGGTTGCTAACAGGGCCCGATAATCTAAGAGGACACCTACACAAGATAGGCACATCCTGTGCGAATGTAAAGGGTTGAACCACAAAAAACAGGCATTATTTGGGCAACAGAAATGAGCCCACAGGAATATATTAACCAACAGGTCTCAGGGTTATACAGACTTGTAGAAGGAACAAGACTAATGAAAGGATTGGTATAAAAGATAATGGGAATTAGGCACAAAAAGCCCAAGAGGCTGCGCTGCCTCCAGTAGTGAATAAAGACGGCTCTCAGGGAAGAAGAAGCAGCTCTAAAAAATAGTATATTATATGAAACAAAAAATGTTTGTTTTGAGTTGTGGAACTTTAAGAATAAGAAAATGAAAAATTAAGGAAATATTGTTTATTAAAAGTAAATTTTAGCAGTACAAAAATATTATTTAGTTTAAAAATACTATAGGAACAATTACGTCACAACATGTCATACGTCCACTTTTATTAAGCAAATATACAGATTATAGATAATCAAGTAACCACATATACTGTTATTAAGACACCCACGGTGCGTTAGTACTTAGGCTTTAAGCCATCGGGGATTCTCCCCAAATAAAAAAAAACTCGGCAAACGACAATTTCTACAATACTTGGGTGGACAGACCTTGCACAATCCTACATCTGACACTGCTTAAGTTTAGTATGTCATTGATTTTGGTTAATGTTATAATGGCCCTAATTTTACCTGGGCAAAATTACTTATAATAGGTCTGTTTGTTATACAAAAATATTTTACACCATTTTACACTTTTTCTACCCATGTAGTCCTAAAATACATCTTCCATAAGAGCGCTTGTGTAAAGAGTGTAAAATAGTGTACACTATTTTACACTTTTTTACAGAGCGGAGGTAAGATAGGTAAAAATAGATGAGTTACTATAATATTGCAATTTTTTACACATTTTTTTCCAGTGCATCATTAAGAAGACCAACTGGACTTCCCGTTGGCGTACTTCCTCCGGAGAGCTCAAGTGAAGATGCCGCAAGCGAATTTGAAGGATCAGTCACGAGAGAATCATCATCATCAACAAGTGACTATGATATTATGTTCCCTGCAAATGAGGAGAAAAAAGTAGTTTTTGATGACAATGTTCAACAAATTAATGACAATGATCATGATGATGAAGAAGCTTCCGAACAGTAAGCATTTTAATAAATTAAAACTGTAATGTACCGAGTATTCCATTACTGTTGCCAAAAAAATATCAAAAAGCAATGCCCGTAGAGTTTTAGTAAAATTGTTTAATCGATGCCTGCTGTAAAAGTGCAGTGGTATTTGTAATATTATTTAGAAAAAAAGTTTATTTTTGGATTCTTTTTTTAAAGCTTTGATCCGTTTGTCTAACAAAGACATTATGACAATCTGTACAATTCTTATAAATTTCGAATTTATCTATTTGCTACCTTACTATCGAATATAGTATTTTCAGTTAAAAACTGAGAAGCTGAAAGATATGTAATGACCCTATCAATATTTAAAACAAGTTAAAGTCAAATTTTATAAGACTTTGTGTTACTTACTGCTATAATTTTAACACAAGTTTTTTTTATTTAGTCTTCAAAATGTAGCAGATCGTCGCCCCACCAAATTTGTCTTTGGATATCCATTAGAGGAAGGAATTTTTGATGATAATACAGTAGAAAGAAGAGAATCATCAGATTTTATTGGTACTGATCCTGACAGAAAAAAATCTGTAGTATTTAATGACAATGTAGAAAGAATGCAAATAGACGTTATGGAAGATGACGATGATAATAGCCTGAGTGAAGAGGACAAAGAGAGATTTAAAGCAGAATTGGAAATAAAAGTTAAGGAGCACTTACCACCAAGTGAAATATTAAAAGAAATATTTTAGATAAGTTAGCTGTAATTCTATTATAAGAAAAATATAGTGAAATAAATAAATACAAAGTTTCTATTACCTATAGCTACTATTTTTACGTAATACCATCGTCAAATGATGACAAGTTAAAAAACCGTACGTCGCCTGCGACGTACGGGGGTTGTCAATATAAGTTCTTTGACGCTTGCATGATTATTTTTATACGAGGGAGCTTTTATAGAAAATATATGTAAATATAATATAATAGCATAATTAGCAATTATCGACAGAACAGTAAGAAATATGTTTTGCTGCCTTAAAAATATAATAAAACAAGTTAAAATTATAAGTAATAGGGAAATACCACGCAAAAACTCTATCCATAAATGAGATGCAAATCAGCGAAAGTATTTGCAAAAACTGCTACCGGCTTAGTAGGTTGCCTGGCTGAGAGAGAGCAGAAGGGAAATTTGTAGCGTGCGCTCGAGTGATTGGACTTATTAGAATATGGCGATGGTAATGCTTTTAATAGGACTTTTGTAAAAAACAAACGAAATGTTTTTTTTTATAAACCCTATCGGTGCATTTAACACAGAGAAAAGTCGAAAAATAAATAAAATTTACCATTTTTTAAAAATATTTGGAACTTGGACCCTTTTAAAGTTGAATGGACCTTTTAAAGTTGAGAAGCAGATGAAAAATAATTGTTTATAATATGTTGTTTAAACGGGCTGTCCGACAAGTATTTTTTTAAATCACAGTTTAAATTTTTTGCAGTAATATTTTTGACGATCCAGCGTATTATCTGTAACTGTCAAATTTTAATTTAGTTGACGAATTAATAAACTTCAAATTTTATTTTACAACTTGCTTATCTGCAATTTTCATAGTTTGGTGAAAAATGAAAAGCTAAACGAGTGATCCCGCTCTTGAAGCGAAGTAGTGGGATGTCAAAGTGAGCGAGGGGAAATATTTAGCAACATACTCTGTAAAATTTGTTTTTTTATGCATGGGTTTTTATTAAGGGTTTTCAAAAAAAAAACATATATTTTTGTACTGCCGGCTTTAATAGTGACATTGTATGTCCATAGAAGATATATACTCTATTTATCTTAACGGTTTGGGAGTGGTGATTAAATTTTAGTTAATAAGGCGTCCAAAAAACATAATTTAATTGATTCATTGTCAGTTTGTTGACCCAGAATTTGTAAATAAAAGGAGAATTAGTCTTATGAATTTTATATTATATATGATAAAAATAAACTGTTTTTAAGACATATTTTGCATTTTTTATTTTACTCACTACAGAGTAAATTTTGACAGTCTTTTATCGCCTTAAAAAATTATTGTCAAAAACAAGAAACTGTCAAAAATAGTTGTGATCCAGAAAAACGTAATTGTATGCTTCTTAATAAACAAATAATAATAAATGTTGTTACTTGAGAATAGCCATCCAAAAGATGGTAGTATTCAAGTTAAAACATAGTCAAGTCCCAATCCTCCAAACCCCACATACTATTTCTTACCGAAACCCAAATAAGTCCCAAAACAGCAACCAACCACCTCCTTTTCCCAGGTTATGAACTCATTTCATCTTTTCGACCCCATGGCGGCGTTTGTGCTTACGTTCGCAACGACCCGACCTGGCTTGTGTTAGGGTTTCTAACCTCGAATCGGGTAGGCCTGATATTCTTTGGGTTAAACTTACTTTCAGATCTTCTACTAAATTCATCTGCTGTATATACCGGTCCCCGTCTGACAATTCCTACAACGAGTTCTTTGATTTCCTTTCAATAAAGATCGACAATATTATTTCCCAGTTTCCATTGGCCGAAGTAATCGTCCTCGGGGATTTTAATGTTCATAATAAGGATTGGCTAGGCTCCACAAAAACTGATACACAAGGCAGAGCAGCAGAAAATTTCGCAATCAGCAACTCGCTCACCAATCTAATTATGGAACCTACCTACTTTCCTAGGGTTCCCACCCATAATTCTAACCCCCTAGATCTCTTTCTTACTTCCCCCCCGAACTCTATCAAGCATCAGTAACTGCTCCCCTTGGTCGCTCTGACCATGGTTTAGTCACCGTATCATACTCCACTCATTTTGAGGCAACTGAAAGCATGCCGCCACGAACCGTCTGGCTCTACAATTCGGCCGACTGGGATGGTCTAAGAGATTTCTTTGCCAGCTACCCTTGGAATCCTACCTGCTTTTCTACTCACGATCCTTCAGAAATATGTAAACAAATTACCGAAACAATTCAACTGGGCATTGAGACCTATATTCCCCACACTAAAAAGAACCCCATAACTTCAAATCACAAACCGTGGTTTTCTAAATCCTGTGACAAAGCCAGACTTTTAAAACTTCAAGCCCACAAAAAGTTTCTTCAAAACCCCAGTCCCGAAAATCGACAAGCTAGCATCGAAGCAAGAAATCAGTATAATCAGACCATCTCAGAAGCAAAAGACCGTTTTAACAATCGAATAAAAGATAAAGTCTCTCTTGCTCAAATGGCAGTAAAGCTTTTTGGTCCTTTGCCAAAAATATTAGTCAGAACTTTTGCACAAATTCTTTTCCACCCCTAATCTCTGAAGATGGAATTGTCTCTACCTCCAAAGGAAAAGCCGAACTATTTGCCAAACAATTTGCTGCCAATTCTACGCTTGATCCTCCTATTAATCTTCCTCTTCCAACAGTTGTCCCTGTTTCTCATAAAATGTCCGATATTATTTTTAAAGTCAAACAGATCAAGCGTATTCTTTCTTCTCTTAATACTAAAAATCGTCTGGGCTGGATGGCATACCAGCAATCGTCTTAAAAAATGTGCTCCCGAGCTTGCACCCATCTTAACTCGCCTCTTTCGAATCTCTTACGACACGGGCATTTTCCTGGAGAGTTGGAAAGCTGCACGTGTGCAACCTGTCCCCAAAAAAGGATCCAAAAGTCTCCCTTCAAACTATAGACCTATATCTCTTCTTTCAGTTGTTTGCAAGGTAATGGAAAAATTCATTAATTCCCAAATCTTAAAGTATCTGGAAAAACATAAGATCTTACATGATAGACAATATGGATTCCGTCACAGTAGATCCACAGCTGATCTTCTTTCCTTTGTCTCACACAACTGGAACAAGTCCTTTGAGTTTCTTGGTGAATCCCAGATCGTTGCTCTTGACATATCCAAAGCTTTCGATCAGGTCTGGCATGATGGGCTTCTTAACAAACTTCCTTCTTACGGTCTTCCACCTAAGCTTTGCTCTTGGCTTTCCAGTTTCCTTTCTAATAGACGTATATCAGTTAGTGTAGATGGTCATTCCTCCAGCTTCTACCAAATTAATGCTGGGGTGCCCCAGGGCTCAGTGCTGGCACCCCAGCATTAACCTGGCTGTTTCTTCTACACATTAACGATCTTCTCTCTTCCACAATCAATCCCATTCATAGTTTTGCTGACGATAGTACCCTCCACTCTAGTATTCAATTTCTTAAGCCACCGTGTAATTCTGATTTTGAAAACAAGCGCAGGTCAATGCAGATATCTCTTTCACAAGACCTCAAACTTATCTTGGATTGGGGCGCCAAAAATCGTGTTCAGTTTAATGCCTCAAAAACACAGTCATGTTCGCTGTCGCGAAAAAAGTCTGCGAATGCTCATCCCTTACATATGAGCGGGCAAGTTCTGCAGAACAAAGAGTCGTTTAATCTAGTCGGCATTACTTTTGAGAATAACCTCAACTGGCACAAACACATTTCATCCATAGCTTCGGCAGCTTCAAAAAAGCTTGGATTCCTCTCTCTAGCCAGAAAATATTTCTCTTCTTCCAATCTGTACACTCTGTATGTATCCCAAATCAGACCCTCTTTGGAATATTGTTCTCATGTCTGGGGAATGGCGTCCCCTACAACACTTAGCATTCTGGAGTCCATTCAAAAACGAGCTGTTCGTCTTATTAATGATACAACGCTCACAGAAAGACTTCCTCTTCTTGCCCATCGTCGAGCTGTAGGGGATCTGTCGCTCTTCTATAGGTATTTTCACGGCTTCTGCTCAGATGAATTGGCCAGTATTATTCCTTCTCTCTGGCAGCTCCTAACAGAGCAACACGTAGTGCAACTTTTATGCATCCTTTTACAGTTCAGTTTGAGAGGCTCCGAACTTCCCGCTTTCTTCGTTCCTTTATTCCTAGAGTGTCAAGACTATGGAACCTGCTGCCCGCAGAAGTTTTTCCTTCTCCTCCCAATCTCCAAAAATTTAAGTCCTGTGAACAAACTCCCTCTCACCACACTGAAGACACCCACGGTACGTTAGTACTTAGGCATCAGCCTTCGTGGACTGTCCCAAGATAAAAAAAAGTATTTTAATTATTTTTAGTCCAGGAAACGAACAATTTTGCCTTGCATTTTTTTCAAAACGAATGGAATGACTTGAAATTTTTGTGGTTGCCAAATACCAACTCGTGGATACAATTTTTTTATACATTTTGACCACAGAAATCACTAGAAAAATTATTTCTAAGCAAAAAAATGTTATATGCATTTTTTTGTAAAATGCATATTTTTCGAGTTATTCGCGATCGAAAGTCGGAGTTTTTCGTCGATAAAATCAACGTTTTAAATCGGTTTTTTGCAAATAACTCAATTTGTATGCATTTTATCAAAAAAACTTTAAATAACAAAATTGTAGCTTTAAAAAAAAACAATTAAAATGTTTTTTTTTGTAATTGCTGTGGGACCAATACAACCAAGTTGTGGTTTGTTTAATGTTAGGTGTTATTTATCAAACACAAAATTTTAGAACTTCAAAGGCAAATAACGCAAAATCTACGATTTTTTTGGGAAAACCAATAATAGCTGTTTTAAAGCATTTGCAAATATCTTTTTTTAAAAAAGGCATGTAGCATAAAAGTTGAGAATGTTATGATTAAAATAAGGTTAGACCAATATTTTTTGAGTGCAAAAATATTCGAAAACAACCTCCTAATTACCACCCTAATTAAAATGACTTGTAGCCCTTTTTCAGTTTTTTTATCTATGTATTTTAAATCTATTCTAAAATTTTAACCGATTTAAATTGCCTAATTAAAAAAAAATATTGTTCAGTTTCAAAATTACTAGGTTTTGCGCTTTTTTAGCTTCGTTTTCTGGACTATATTAGAGTTATTCTAACTTCTTTTAGTTAGGCCCAGTATTACAAATTGAGGTAAAGGTAAAAGCAAAGTAGGAATTTCATGCAAATTGTTAAGCGAGTTATAACAGTAGGGATAAAACTTCGTGGTTATCGGTAAATTATAATAAAGAGTTTTCAAAAAAAAATAAAATAAAAAGAAAGTTATTTCTATACTGCCGGCTTTAATAGTGACATTGTATTTTCATAAAATATATTATATAATCTTTACATGCTCTATTTATCTTAATAGTTTGGGTCTGATTAAATTTTAGTTAATACGCCGTCCAATAAATATAATTTACTTGATTCATTGTCAGTTTGTTGACCCAGAATTTGTGAATAAAAGGAGAAATAGTCTTATAAATTACATATGTCAAAAATAAACTGTCTTAAAGGTATATTTTGCATTTTTTATTTTGCCCCCTACAAGAGTAAAATTTAATATATACAGGGTGCCACAGATTCGAGTGCATGCATGGGGATCTCGGAAACCGTAAGAGATACGAAGCATTTAGGTGCCTAACAACATGCAGATTAGAAAGTTGTAAAATTTTGAGTACTTCCGGGGATATCCGGAAAAAACCGAAATTTGCTGATTTCGTTTTTATTTTTTTCTGACGTTATTTAAAAAGATAGGAAAAAAAAGACACTTTCTTATGGCCACTTTTTAAGCTCTACAAAACAGCGTTAAGAGATTTTCTGTTCGACGTTTCGTTTTCGTTAGACCATCATCAACTTTATTTTTTTAAATACGGACCTGGGTTTTTTATTTAATGTTTTTGAACCTCTTATTATCCCAATTACAAAAATGTATAACACTTAATATTTATTAACATATACTCATTGTCTCTTATGGAAAATATGTTTATTTAACAGAAAAATATTAAGTGTTATACATCATTGTAATTGGGATTTTAACTGCTTTAAAAAAATGCAATAAACAATTGAGTGCCGCATTTAAAAAATAAAGTTGATGATGGTCTAACGAAAACGAAACGTCGTACGGAAAATCTCTTAACGCTGTTTTGTAGACCTTAAAAAGTGGCCATGAGAAAGTGTCTTTTGTTTTTCCATATCTTTTTAAATAACGTCAGAAAAAAATTAAACGCAATCAGCAAATTTCGTTTTTTTCCGGATATCTCCGGAAGTACTCGGAATTTTACAACTTTCTACTGGCATTTATAAATATATATATATATATATATTATATAATATCATATATTATATATATATATATATATATATATATATATATATATATATATATATATATATATATATTATATATATATATATATATATATATATATATATATATATATATATATATATATATATATATATATATATATATATATATATATATATATATATATATATATATATATTTTGTTTACCAATTAATTTTTTATTCATATATTATAATAAGTAAATAATTTAAACGTAAAAATCAAAGTAGGCCAGGGTTATGAAATTCGGTATTCGGGCAAATTTTGCATTCTAAACAAGTTTTTCTTATAAACTTTTTTTAAATCTTGCCTAGAAATACTACTTTACCTACCATAAAATTTAAAAAATGCTTGTATCAAGGCATGCTTGATTTTTAAAAATAAAAATATGCTAAATTTTATTTTTAATCAAGCAGGGCTGGATGCCAAACAATCAAATTTCAACTCCAAAATTTTTTGTCATTTTTACGTATAAATTCGCTCATCCTGGGACACACTGTATATATATATATATATATATATATATATATATATATATATATATATATATATATATATATATATATATATATATATATATTATATATATATATATATATATATATATATATATATATATATATATATATATATATATATATATATATATATATATATATATATATATATATATATATATATATATATATATATATATAAAAACCGTGAACTTTTTAAAAACTCTGAGAACTTTCTCCTGTGGAGCCGAATTTACAAATATTGCAGTAAAAATCGTAAGTGTTACTAATTCTTTGGCTACTTAGAACAATATAGCAATAAAAACGTTTACGATTAATTAGTGTTTTTCATATCTATTTTATCAATAAACAAAAAGAGTAAACTTATCGGGGTAACTTTGTTACCCCCTATACATTTTGTATCATTTTATAATAATTTATTAATGATTGAGTTTTTCCCTTTGCTTTCAGGCGGCAATTTAAATATGCCTCGAACGTATAAGCGACCGTTAGGTACAAGGGCTTACAGGAATTTCTCCGAGGAAAGTTTGCAAAATGCTATAGAAGAAATAAAAGCGAAGAAACTGAGTTATTGAATGGCCGAAAAAAAAATATAACATTCATCGAAATACGCTCTACAACAAAATACACGGTAAATGTATTAACAAAAGCAAATTTGGAAGACCAACAGTTCTCCGTCCAGAAGAGGAGGAAGCTTTAGTAGGTCATATTATTGCTATGGCACATTTTGGATTTCCTGTGACAAGTCTTGATATCAGATGTATCGTAAAGGAATATCTGGATAAAAGTGGCAGAAAAGTAACCTCGATTTTCTAACAATTTACCTGGCCCAGACTGGTGTAAGTCATTTATAAAACGTCACAAAGCTTTAACCGAAAGAGTAGCAAAAAATATTACTCATTCACGAGCTGCTACAGATGAAGAAATCCTGAATAATTTTTTCAACAACCTAGAACAGGAACTCCAGGGCATTCCTAGCTGTAATATATGGAATTATGATGAGACTAATTTGGTTGATGATCCCGGTTCAACAAAAATACTAATGAAGAGAGGTACAAAGTACCCAGAGAAAATTCAAAATTCATCAAAAGCCTGTACTTCTATAATGGTTTGCGGAAGTGCTGCCGGGAATCTTGCCCCTATGTATATCAACTATAAAGCCGAAAAAATATGGTCCACCTGGTGTGAAAATGGTCCGGAGGGTGCAAGATACAACCGAACCAAATCCGGTTGGTTCGACGCCAATTCTTTTGAAGACTGGTTTCTGTCTCGATGCTTCCGATATTGAAGAAGCAAGAGGGTACTAAGGTGTTGATCGGAGATAATTTAAGTTCACACATTAATTTAGAAGTATTACGGCAGTGTGAACTAAATAATATTAAATTTATAGCTCTTCCTCCCAATGCGACACACATGTTACAACCGCTCGATATCGCATTCTTTCGCCCTATGAAATATGCTTGGAGAAATATTCTTTTAACACGGAAGCAAAATGTTAAAGCCAGTCGACACAGCACTATACCAAAGGATGAATTTCCTTTCTTATTAAAAAGACTGGTAGACGACATATCAAAAAAGGCAGCAGAAAATTTGAAAGCTGGATTCCGGAAGACCGGTATATGTCCGCTTAACAAAGATGAGCCTGCAAGTAGGCTACCACAAAGAATAACCGATAGGGAATCACTAATAAGACAAGAGCTCTCAGATACATTCTTACAACATTTAAGTCAAACCAGATCCACTATTACCGCTAATGTTCTGCGAAGAAAACGTAAATTACTAAATGTACCTGCTGGCAAAAGCATTGGTTGCCAGGATATAAATAGGGATAATAAAGAAAACCAGAAGCCAACAACCTCTGTTAATATTGGAACTAATCAAGAACAAGACAATAGTAAACCAATAAATTACCATCAGAAAATATTTAGCAACAAGAAATATAGACAGTTTGAAACTGATTCTGATTCGTCAGAGTTTTCATTGCATGACAGCAGTGATGCTGAAGAATTCAATGATACATTATCAATAAGTGAAATAGATATAACTGATGAACAACCAAATGTGGCTGCCATAGAAGAAGAAACTGATAATGCTGCCACAGAAGAAGAAACAAATTATTTTGCCAGGAAGAAGCCTTTCAGCCTAAGATGTCCATGTCTCCTAATGTCGGCGACTTCCTATTAGTGGAGTTCACGTCCGAATTTCGGGCTAAAAAATATTGTAATAAATACTACATCGGACGCTGTATAGAGATATTACCAACTGATAATTACCCACAATTTTATTGTAGCTTTTTAAGAGCTATTAAGCCAAATATTAGGGAATTTCATTTTCCGCAAGTTAGATTTGTGCGTGGTCGACTACAGTCAATTAAAGCAGATTTTAAATGTTAAAAAGAAAAAAGGGGAAGAATGTCTTTTGAAAGCTTGCCTGATGATGTCGCAATTTTGTAATACCTACCAAACGATTTTTTAGTTTTATTTATGATTGACTTATGACAAATATATGTTGCATGTATGAGAGTGTTCTTTTAATTAAGTACCTTACCTATTTTATTTTAGAAGTTTCTTCTAAGTTTGAAAATGTTCTTGTTTAAGTTTTTTAAAACTTAATTTACTTACCTTCAATAAAAGTTTTAAGCAGTATAATAATTTATTATTACCTATCTTCAATAAAAGTTTTAAGCAGTATATTCATTTATTATTACCTATCAAAAAATGTGAAAATATTAATTGTGGTTAAAATTGATATTTCCTATCATTTTAGGCCAAAATTGGCGGGGTACCATTATGCTTTCATTGTAAATGCGTACTGTCACAAAGTTACCCCCAACAGGGGGTAAAATAGACACATTCAAACGCAAAAAAAACAAAATTGAACAATATTTTGATTTTCTAAAACGGGCGTTTTATTGCTGAATGATGAATACACATCTTAAATTTTTTTCAGAATTCCCCATGATAAAGAAATCATTGAAAATTTAAAAAACTCAAAACTGTTACAAAGTATCCCCTGTTACGATATATATATATATCTATATATATATATATATATATATATATATATATATATATATATATATATATATATATATATATATATATATATATATATATATATATATATATATATATATATATATATATATATATATATATATATATATATATAAATAAATATAAACCAATGTCAGTGTCAAAAAAAGTCATTTGACGGATATGACAAACTTTATAGCTAATTGAACAAATGAATAAACCTAGCGATATAGCATGATAGTGCTAATGATAAAGCTTATAGTTTTTTGCATTTTGTGATGTAACCATTAAAGTGAGACCTAGGGTATGCTACATAAAATATGTGAAGAATTTCAAGAGGAATGCAAATCTTAAAAAAAAAATAGGGGACTCATTTAAAATAAGAAAGTAGGACCACGTCCTGACTTTTTGAAGTACCCTGTATATATAAAAAAAAGTTAAAAAAATATTTGAAAAAGTTAAACTTTTATACTGAACTGGTGTTTCCCAAACGTCAAATTAAAGAAGTTAATGGGGGGTTACCGGATAACCGGACACCCTGTACATTGGAATACCATGCCCTGCTACGATGCCGAAACCTACCCCTGTTAGGGGTAATTTTCGACCTCTGAGGCCAATTCTAGATGCGTAGGGCCTTTTTGAGACCGGATTCGGATTGAGTGTTGAAAAATACATGAGAAAATCATGGTCCGACCCACGAATCTCGACTCGAAATACACTTAAATAATTATTGTTTATGTGTATTTTTAATGAGTGTGCCAATATGGCACAATTATTTTAACTCATAGTTGATAGATTTACGACCTAAATTTTTTTATCTTTTCTTTTAAAATTTTTTTTTACACAGTTTACCGCACTGACATTTACTCAATAAAAGAGTCGTTAAATCGCCTAATCATTGCTGTGAGCAGTTTGCGACTTTGAAATTTAGACTAAAATTCTTCGCCCCATTTATTTGTCAATATCCTGGGACCCAGTTTATATACTGAGTGTCACTGGTAATAATTTTTAGAAAAAGTTCAAAATTACTCTGCATATTATGGAATTTCCCATTGATAAACCAGTTAAAATAAAAAATGACAACAAATATATAATCTAATTTTAGATTCATTGCTTGCACCTTATCATTAGGTATATTAATTCTGAATTACTACTTTAGATATGTTCTAAATATTATCTGTTTAGATAACATATTACAAGTAAGCTGCCAATAATTTAATACTTACGATTAGTTAAAAAGTTTTGACTCCCTAATTTTAGAAATGATAATAAACACTTGTACCATAATAAAGTTTTCATTTATATACTTCGTATAGGCTGTCCAGGACAAAAATATTAGAGAGATGATCAGCCCCATCTACGCGTTTCCTTACTTATTGGAACTTTTCAATATTGGTTTTTATATATAGAATATCTATGTTGAAATTATTTCTTATTCAGGTTTCCCTATTGAAATTAAACGTATTAAATAAAAAAAAATGTTATAAATTTAATTTTTATCCGCAGGCGCGTTATTTTCTTTTAAAAAAGTGTCAAAAATAAAAATTTCGCCAAATGTTTAAAACCCAAAAAGATAAGGACAGCGTTTTTAGCAACGAAGAAACGGTTTAGGTGCTTTAGGCGATTTAGGTCATGGAAAATACTCGGTAAAGTTTATTAATCCAAATAGAAATTAGACAAAAATACAATAGTTCTAGCACCTGGGAACGGTTGCTTATACTAGTGCGCATCTTCTTACAGGTAATAATTTTCAGTCCTTATTTATATAATTAATCTACCTGCTGATAACGATAGTCAAGTAACTGAAAACCTGAAAGTACCCAAAGCTGTAAATAAATCTGTACAGATTTCATTTGCGGCGCAAATCTTAGGTCTTTGCGGATGCTTTCGAGCGATAAAAAGTTATTACGATTCCGACGTGGGAACCAGCTGAAAATGGCCCCCTAAAGTCCCAAAAATGAGTTTCTCACGAATATCTGCCAAAATATGCGAATTAGAGAATTTTTGTTTGAACAAAAAATGAAGATCACCTCAAAAACTACAAAAATGATTCCTATAATTTTTTTCGCAACACCAATATTTTTTGCAAAAACGGCTGTCCAAAAATCCATAACATTCCACACTGAATAGATGTGGTAGTTTCTTATCGAATTTCTGGTCCACGGATTTGGAAATGCATTGTTGTCCGTTTGTTGGACTTTATAAAAAAGAAAAAAGTACATTTAGAAACTAGACACTCTAAGCTTTCAAATGATGTGCATTGAAAAGCATTTCAATAGATGATGAATTTTTGATTCGCGTTTATTCTGCAGATTTTCTAGAACACCGTAAACGGCTAAAAAATGCAGATGGGCAAGACATTTTTTATCAAAACGCAAGAAAGATGGTAAAGAAAATTTTTGGGATCATTGAACACTTGCCAAGGTCTCATTATAAAAAAGAAATGTTAATAACAAACCATTTTTTTTAAATATAAATAAATTAATAAGGTACTCTCAAAATATTGTGAAAAAAAACTTTGACCGCTTTTTTTAATATTCTAGAAAAATTAGAACGGACCCAAACTCATATGCAATGATAGGTACGGGTTTTCCCATTCCGATGAACTTTAAATGATTAAAAAATGTACATTATTGCCCGAGTAATGGAACAATTCGTCCGCCCGCTTATAAGTGAATCCATGAAGATAGCGGCATTGTAGCGGTACAGCGGCAGCTTAAATATGGGGAATTTTGGGTCCCGTTATCTCGAAAACTATCGATTTTTGAAAAAAAAAATATAAAGACCATTTTTGCAGATTACAAGGCGATCTTCATTTTTTGTAAAAACAAAAATTTCCCTATCCGCATATTTTGGCAGATATTAGCGGGAAACCCATTTTTCTTTGTCTTGAGGGGCCATTTTCAGCCCTTTTCCACCTGGTAATGTTGATAAACTTTTTTTCGTTCGAAAGCATCCCCGAACACCCAAGAATTACGCCACAAGGGAAAACTGTACAGATTTATTTACAGCTTTGTACCTTCATTTACTGGACTACGAAGAAACATAAGAGCATACATACATAACATACCTTGGAAAAATTTATCAAATATAGGGAGTACGTAATAGCGGTGACGTTAATTATTTGATATTTCATTTATTTTCGAATATTTATTGATTTAAAAAAATAGATCACAACTATGAAAAACTTTTTAAAAACTTTGACTCCTAAAACTTTCGTGTAAAGCTGAGTTACGACAGCATTAATTATGACTTTGTTATGTAACAAAATTTTGGAATAATGCTTACTTAAAATATCCTACATTGTTATTTTCAGAAGTTCGTGGCGGGTCTAAAAATAATAATCGACATAAATTTGTTTGGTTCCTCGGAAATCAATTACCATCATTAGTTGCTAAATAAAGTTCAAGGTAAATATTTTTTGAATGAAAAAATAAAATTTTATTACCAAGTACATGGCCTCTAACTAAAATTTAATGAATTGTATTGTTTTTTTTTTGGTTTTTAAGTCATAAAAAACAAAGACATCAGAAAACTACGATGACAATGATGACAATAGTGATGACGATTACTATAGTGATGATGACATTTAAGATGCTTTATTTTATTACAATAAAATGATTGAATAAAAATACTTAATTAGATAATTTGTATGATTGCAAAAATATTTTTAGATAAAAAAACAGCTTTCAGTAGAGCAAGACAAAGTGCCATGATTATGTCTTTTTTCACTTCCCAGTGGGTTTGCTTCTTCATCCTTAAAGGGGCTAGATTATGCAACTAGCTACCAACACGGATTTGTCCTTTTCCACAAATCCTTCAGTTCGTTTTAACCTGTGTTTATAAGCTCACTAACACTTAGTCATAAAGCCTGTGTTTCAAGATAAAAAAAATATTTATTTATAAAATGTCATAATTGTGTTTACTGAAATGAAATAAAATGAAGTGAAATGAAATGCTTTTATTGTCATTAATATTCCAAAAGGACATAGACAACGTCAATGTACATAGTATACAAATAAAAATAATGTAAAAAAATCTCAAATTAAAATTTAAAAAAATTTAATCCTAGATACAAAAAATTGAACAAAAATAATTTCACAACAAACAAAAATATATAAACATCTTCACAGGAACACTAATGTTTAATCGAAAAACCAAACCGGACGACAAACAAGTCCGTATAGAAAAAAAAACAATAATTAATAATAGTTTAGTAATTATGAATTTAAGAAGTTATACTGAAAGAACAAGAACCACCAGGCAGGAAAGAGTATCATAAGTATTCGTCACCGAGTAATATTCTTTTTTAATTAAATAATTTTTATGACGCATTTTAAAAGTGGTAATGCTTCTAATCCCTCTGATATCTGCGGGAAGGGCATTAAAGATCTTAATACAGCTCATCATCGCACCCTTACCGAACAACGCCGTACTATGAGACGGAATCACGAGGTCATTCCCGCCTCTAGTTCGCATGTGATCACTTAAATCAGAATTTGTCTTAAAATACAGAGGATTATTTTTGGCGAACAAGGCACAATTAAAAATAAACAGTGACGGAACGGTGAGTATGTTCATTTCTCTAAATCAACCCCGACAGGATTCATTATAACCCATTCTTAACTGCTTTTTTCTAAGTTACAAACACTCAAGAAGAATTTATGACAGACGACCTATACCAAAAAATGATGATGTATGAAATAATAGACTAAATACAAGCAAAGTAAAAGACTCTTAGAGTATTAATAATTACCTGATCTCGGAGATATCTAATTACATAGATTGCTGAACACATCTTTGAAACTATATAGTTAAACTGTTCATTCCACTGCAAATTCGCATCCAGGAATACCCCCAAGAACTTTACACAACCTACCTGTTTAGTACTTGACCCATTTAGAGTAGTGTACTGTGACTCAAGCGCATTACCCCTAAATTTAACTAAAACAGTTTTGTAACTATTCGGTAATAAATTATTTACAGAACACCAGTCAGCCATGTTCTGAGCAATTTCCATTGATCTGCGAGAAAGGCAAACGGTATTTGGACCCGCTATGATACAAGAAGTATCATCGGCAAACTGATACAAAGATTGTAGGTTTACAAATTGATTCAAATCATTAGAAAAGATAACAGAGAGAATTGTTCCCAGTATAGAACCCTAAGAAACTCCCATGGAAATATTGTTGATTTGTGAGGTGGCCCAGCCTCCAGAGCTGGAACCCACTGTCACAGCGAATTTTCTGTTGGTTAGATAAGATCTAATGAAATTATTAGCAGTACCTCGGATGTCAAGCTTTTCCAGCTTAAGTAACAAAATCTCATGATCAATTAAGTCAAAGGACTTGCTGAGATCCAAATAAATACCAGCAACTGATCTCTTCTGGTCCACTTGTTTAAGAATATAATGTAATGATTGAAAAAATGACCTATAACATTCAAACCAATATTTTCTAAAAATATATTGACTAAACCTCGTAATATTGTTCCAATAATTACGAGTAAACTAATAAACAGCATCTAAATGTTTGCCGCAAATAGTCGTCGACGTCGAATACCGACGCAAGGTACTTGACGATAAGATAAAACATAATTTAATTAATTATAATTACTGTGTACAGATCTATTACGGTTCTAATTGTGTTTGTGGCCTTTTTCATTTAACTGCTTAATTTATTTAAATTGATCAATTGTCCAGTATTCTCGTGATGCTCTAAATCTGACTGCGCTTTTTTGAGTTCATCTTTCACGATGGAGCAAAAGATAAATAGTTTTTTAAATTTTCTTAACGTGAATAAAAGTGGTGATGCGGGTGTGGTAAAAAAAAGTAGTGATCCTCAAATTGGGTTTAAGGTTAGTTTTAGCGAAAAACTTGGCGAGTTAAGGGTGAAAGTTATAGGTGCTAGACAACTTCCCTCGGAGTATGGTACTTCAAAACCCAGAGGATATGTGGTCAAGGTAAATATCACATTTTTTAAATTTAAAATATACACTACAAATAGAAGAAACGATAAGTTTAATAAAATTAATAAAATCAATACGAATACAATGTATTGTTTATTAATAATAATCAAATATAATTTTTATGTTTTTGTCCCATTAATGTGACCATATTTTTAGTAATATTTAACAATAGCATTTTTAGCTATTTATTTTATAAAGTAATTTGGAACTAATTTTTAAAAATTATGGAGTAAGTTGGTCCAAAACAACTCCACATTAACGAAAGCTATTAGTTTTATTTCTTGTTTTGGAATTAATTATTTGTTTAAAGCTTGTTTTAATTTTATTTGATGACAGATACTACGATTTGCCTGATAAGAGATTTAAAGCGAAATTCCTTTAATTTGTTTCACCTAATTGGAACAAGTTTGTTTTTTGCTAAATTCTAGATTATTGCTCCTCATATACTAGCAGTGTATTTTTGTTAAAATAAGTCACTCTTCAGGCTTTTGCCATATTAAGGCTGAAGTACCTTAAGGCTCAATAAATGGCACCAACTTTTTTTCTTCTTTACATTAATAATCTTCTCTCTTCCAAAATTTATATAAAACATAATTTTTCTAGCAACAATAGTTTTACTCTAATTTTTTTAAAGTATCCGCAGGGTCATGCAAACATCTTTTTTACAGGAGGTTTAATTATTACTGGATTGGTATCCCAACCCAGTATCAAAACAAAGACATATCATCTTTGTTTTGATACAATATAATTTTAAATAAATATTTGTTTAATCATATCAATTTAGTAAAAAAAGTTACATTATAATTTTTTAATAACGAAATGTTTAAATTTTGCATTCTAAGTGCATTTCCTTACAATTTTTGTTTCATATTACAAAAAGCTTTTATTTGAACTTTGTGAAAATATAAAAAAGTCTCATTTTAATATTAACTTCACTAGATAATTAAAAATATTATATTTTTTTAAACTGCATATTTTTTGACATAAATAATAATAATAATAATAATAATAAATTAATAATTTTTTCGATAACTCTAACGTCAGATATTCACAATGGAAGAATCTGACTCTACTAACAATTCAGAATTGTATGGTGTTAAGGCTTGCCTAAAGAAATTTTACTTAAGAAAACATAAAATAAAGAAATTAAAAATAAAATTTTATTACTTTGCTATAATAAATAATGCATATAGGCAATAAAGCACTCAACCTCGGAATTTTTTGCATTAAGACGGATCGAAAGGCGGTTTTTTCCATTCGCTTCCAAACATTTTTTGTAAAAAATGTACCTACTGTGTGACCTATACAAACCGCAAATTGCAAAGCCAAAAATGCATTTAAAAAATGCATTTTTTAAATACGGTCTTTGGAAGATTGAATAACTTTGTAAATATGAGTCAGAACTGGCCCAAACCGGGTTCTCGTTGATTTTCGAGGTCGCTAGTTATGATTATGATGTTCAAATTGACCCACAGCCGACCTGGAGCTCAGGAACGCTGATGACATTCATCTCCGTGAGACTCTCCCAAAATTCACACAGGAAAGGGTCGCTGAATTCAAATATGGCATCGGCGAATACTCCCCGGACACCTGGCGCACCGGAACCTGGACGCGGACCTTATCTCCGAGGGTTTTACTCTCACAATCGAAAAAGACAAACCGAAAATCGTTATGAAAGGTTTTTTGGAGCACTGAATTAGAATTTCAGGGCGGAAACAACCTCCCAAACACCTGGTGCACCGCAACTTGGCCTTAAACGTCATCTCCGTGGACCGCTGCCAAAATTCACGCGGGGAAAGAGAAAAACTTGACGTACGGGGTTTTTTGAGTCGCTGAATTCAAATAAGGCATGGGCGAACACCCCCGGACACCTGGTGCTGCGGAACCTGGACGTGGACGTCATTCCCGAGAATTTTCCTCACAAAATCCGAATTTTTGGCATTTTTAGTGCTTCATTGCCTCGACTAATATGCACATGGTACTATGCAAAACCGGTAAAGTCAAAATAAATTTTTATATAAAACCGAGGAAACCTAATGTATGTACCATTTAATATCTTTTTTATTATACTTACCTGAAAATACTACATTTTCAACTGTGTATAAAATACAGTAAATACGACATTTTCAGAACAGCGCACGGAATTTTTTTCCCGATCCCTCTTTCCGATCAATCAATTTATTTATTAATGACATATTTTATTTTCTGTCAGTGAAATTTATGTCATTAAAAAAAAATAATTTAGATTTGGAAGAAAATCCGGATATTCCCGATATTATATTACAACAAGCGGCAGAAGTGAGTGCAGATTTATTATCAGTGAAATCCAGGTTGATATATGAACATGAATATCACATTTTTACCGAATGGCGGACTCAGAAAAGAATCAAAATTGTGAGTGACGATATTCTCTTAGTTTATTTTTTTGAAAAAGCCAAATCTATGAAGTCATCCACCTGATGGAGTCGATTCTCCATGTTAAAGAGTTGTTTGGCAATAAAAGAAAATACTCACAACCAATATCCAAAAACTATCGCTTTTTTGAAACGATAAGCTGTAGGATATGTACCAAAGTAATCCAAGGTTTTTACATCAGAACAAGTAACCAGATTTTTATGTGAAGCTTTAGAAGGACAATATCTACTAGCAAAAGTAACTTTAGTGTTTGGCATCTTCGGCGCATGCCGCAGAGATGATTTAATACATACGTTTGAGTTTAGACAATGTGGAAGATAATGGGCGTTTCCTTGTCGTGTTCTTACGAGATGGAAAATTTCACAGATCAAGAAGTTTTACCATTACCAATAAAAATTACAAATTTAATCCCTGTACACTTTACCGTAAGTACGCAGATCTCCGCCCTAAAAATATGGAGAGTAGAAGATTATTTGTTGCATACCGAAACCAAAGATGTTACGCTCAACATGTTGGGTGCCATACTATCAGTGGTTTTCCAAAACTTGTTGCAAAATACTTAGAACTAAAAAATCACGAAGAATATACCGGACATGGGCTAAGGCTAGGGTTCATTCCCGGGAATTCTCGGCTCGAGAATTCCCGGGAAATCGTTGGGCTTTGTTCCCGGGAAATCAAGCTCGAGAAAACTCGAGAACTCGAGGAATCATATTTGAGTCTATGAAATTATAAAATAAAACCATTTGCGTTTGCCGTTTGTTTTAAACGCGCGGCGGCGGGCGGCAGGGCGGCGGGGCGGCGGGGCGGCGGGGCGGCGGGGCGGCGGGGCGGCGGGGCGGCGGGGCGGCGGGGCGGCACGGGCCAAAGCGCAGTGGTACCCTTTGATCTCGTCGTTTTATACATAATACAATACAGTAGGTAATACACCAGTAATGCCAACCTAGGAAATTATTCCCTAGTTTTAGGGATTTTTTCCTACAATAGGGAAAAAGGGAATTTTATCTAATATCTAGGGAATTTTCAACTTTGGATTGTTTTCAGTTCAATTTATAGAATTTCAGTCAATTTATCAATTTTAATATTAAATGGACTACTAATGACAAGTACCTATTAAATCCTTATACCCTGGGTTATGGTTTGACCATTGTATCTTTTCAAAAATTGCTTCTTGTTGTTTCGGGGGAATTACAGATCAACTGCTACTTAGCATCTCTCTGCATGTTGTTGCTCTTTCGTATTTTGTGGTTGTTGCCCACAAAATACTAAGGGAAAAAAGAAATGTCAAGTTCGTGTATTTGTTGCCCCACAGTAATGCCGAGACTGAGCGAGTATTTTCAGTCGTTACCGACGTTAAAAGTAAAAAGCGAAATTAATTATCCAGTGAGGCATTAAATGTAGTGTGTTTAATTCGTCTTTCTAGTGAAAACTGCTGCCAAAATTATTCATTAAATGAAAAGCATTTAAGTCTTATGAAAAAGGAAAACCTTTATAAAAAAAAGATTGATTTTAAGAATTTTTAGAATTGTTTTTTTTTTTTTAGAAACTTTTATTTTTGTTAATTCATTTTGCTATCTATGTCCATTGTTACCATGAGATTTTATTTTTATGTATTTTTTGAACTTTTCTGACAATAAAGTCATTTCGTAAATTATTTTTCTATTTAATTTTGATCTAGGAAATTCTAGGGATTTTTTCACAGAAAAATTGGGAATTTTCAGCGAGCTTGGTTGTCAACACTGTAATACACACACACGTTCATTAGTCTTTCGACTCTAGGTGGGTTCAGACGGTTTACAAAGTGTAGTACACGCAATTTGTAAATTTCTCGACAACCCGAGAAGACCCGAGAAATTAGCCTCGAGAATTCTCGAGACCCGAGAAATTGATAAGCTCGAGAAACCATGAACCCTAGCTAAGGCGTTCTTCGGCTACATGTTGGTAGAAAGCGGTGGTGATTTGCTCACTTTGAAAAGACACGGAGGATGGCTTTCTTCCAATGTAGCAGAAGGACATATAGAGAAGTCCATACAAAGAAACATTAAAGTATCCCAAAAGTTGTTTAGGCCTTGTAACTTGGAAACTACAAAATCTGTAACAGTCAATCAAGAAAACCAAAACATACACGAACACTCCGCTTCAACATCTTTATTGCAACAAAAAACAATACAAAAAGGATTGAGCTTCAACAATAATACGAATTATACAATAAATATAACCATTAATCATAACGGTTCCGTCCAAAATTAATTTTCTTAGATTTAATTACCTTGTAATTTTTTTTGTTAATTGTTTTACTGTTTTAAAAATAAAAATAAATAATCGCAATTTTCTTAAATCAGTTTTTGCGATGTTTTTTGTTTATGTTGTTTTCAGGTACCTAAGTATAATAAAAAATATCGTTCATTACACGTCCAGAAATGGATTTTTCCGTTCTTGCATGACTTCCCCCATTTGTCACGCGCACACGGAAAAATCGTCATTTCCGTACTGGTAATGAAAAATACTATTCTATTTTTTTGTGCAAATAAAATTAAAATTTCGTGTTTAATTGGGAAGTCAAAAATAAAATTGATTTTATTATTACCTAAAAAAAATCCTGTCCAACAGTTACAAGCTAAAATTAATACTAAACGATTATTCATTTATAACTACATCTTATACTAAAATTTTTTTCTGCTGATGTTAAGCACTATAAGACTCTGCATATTAAATACTTCTGACTAAAAGTTTGTTATAAACGCTATGCCGTCAGCGTCAGCCTTACCCACAGCGTAAAAAATAAAATACTTAAATAATTAGGCAGGTATTAATAAATTCTGTACTTTAAGCTAATATGGCAATGACAATAATTGGGGGGCTCTTCATCGACCTCTTTTAATTAATTTATTATTTTTTCTATAGTCGGATTTGCCTCGTAAATTATCCCCTGAGCTAATAATATTACCAACAGCGACGTTAAAGATCGTATAGCGCATAACGTAACTCTCAAAATAGCGCTTCCGTAAACACTGCATGACATTACAGCACCATCCATATCCCTCTATTACTCAAAGTGGGCGATAACGCCCCCTTGTGGGCGCTAGAGGCTTAGAGGGGGTGGTAAGGGGCCCAGAAAAAAATTGATGGCCCTGATGTGATTTAAGGGGCGATAGGTGATTTGTAACTTCAGATACTTCATATTTTAAAATTCACTGAAATTAAAATCCCCCTACTACACAACATTTATTTATTAGTTTATATTTATATCCTCTTTATTGTATAAATATAAACTAAAAATATATTAAATATTTATTATTTTTAATGCGTTCGCAACGCTATTTATATCTTAAGTTATTTAGTAATCAATTTAGGTATCAAACACTGAAAAATATTTGTGTCTTCAAGTGTCGCAGGTTAGGTCCTCACCTCAGAAGACACGTATTAAAAATAGGTATCTATTGTTGCAGCCAAGCTGAGCACTTGCCGAATACGGGATTTTTTTGTACCTAATCTAGTAAAAATAAAGAAAAAAATAAAATTGAAATTAGAAGGTTTAATTATAATTTGTGCAATCCTGTATTATAGTCTGTCAACGTTCGTGCTGTGCGTTTTTGCGGAATGTAGGTGCGGGGAGGGACAAATCCCAAATACACAGTCGCGGCTTGCGACCGATCGACGACTGACGTAACGTTCTGCCGCACGCACACATCGCACTCGCTCACCTTCCCGCCACTCCGCCCGCTACCCCAATACTCTTAATACTGTAAAGTTGAATTATTATTGCTCAATGTTGATTATTGTTAATTTTGAATAAAAGATACTTTTAATATTGTAAAGCTGCATTATTATTGCTCTCTCTCTGGTAAAAAAAGTCTCGTTTAGAATATAGATTAAATTAAACTCCAGGTAAGACTAATATGTTATTGAGATTTTTAAGGTGACAAAAATATGGGGGGCGCTACAAAATAACTGATTTTTAAAGTGGGCGTTAGACGAAATAAGTTAGGAAACCTTTGCTCTATTAGAACACCGGGCAGTAAATTTAATTTTGCGAGGACCTATACAAAATACTGCGTTGGTTTTAATTTTTCTTTAAATTCACTGAGAAAATTATATGGTAAAAATTACCTTTTCATGGCTAAAAATTAATGCATTGTATATATTTTAAAAAGAAAATTAGGAAAATAAACAACATAGCGCTTTAACATTTTAGTTAGTTGTATGTAAAATGGAGTTTAATAAACATGAGTAGCAAAAATTTCCCACTCGTTTTCTAGTCTCTTAGGTAAAATTTTCACCTTTAGCTAAAAGATGGTTATTAGGCGTTTTAAAAAATAGCTCACGATGGTGATAAAATGTATTATATTAAAACATACCTATTTACTTTGTAATATATTGAATAAAAAAATGAAGGCCAACTGCTTATCCTAATCGTATAATAAATATCGTTTTGAGATAAACGTGTAAGACGTAATGATTAGGATTATTGCAAATTATATAAAAACACAAAGTGCAAAATCCGCAACTCTTGGAAATTTTAAAATTTTAGTTCGGTAACTTAGGTATTAGGGTGTAATGGCCGGTTGCACCAATAATTTTAAGGAACCCCCACAAGGTAACCCTTAAAATGGCCAAACAAGCAATGTGATTGGTGTCACTGGTGATTAAAGAAATACTTAACGCTGAGGTTTTCTTAAAATTGTTGATGTAATCGAACATAAAAAACTTTATGGTAACCTATGTGCATTTCATCGTTTCCGTTATTTGACCATTTAACCATTGGCTCTGGGATTCATTTTCCGATGAAATGTATAGCTATTTGATGCTGGCCATACCCACGGTATAAAAAGTTCTGTACTTGTATCCTCATGAAAATCCAAGCTAGAAGAATTCTTAATATTCTTTGCAGACAACTGCAAGCAGTTTGGGACAAATCCGTCTTCTGAACCAGTGTGTATATGGTAATGCGTTTTCATTTATTTGAAGGTGTTTTCGTCTGACAGTTTTGACTGGAATCAAACCATCCTTTGGATACTGTGTCGTGTGTATCGAACCATGTATCATCAAGGTAAATTATGGATCTGTTTTCTAACCTATATCTTTTAATTTCTTGAAGGTAATTAAATCTCCAAGTACGTAATCTGTGGGATTCCATTACTACTTGTGTTTTGTCTATTTTGCGGTATTTAAATCCCATTTTACAAACAACTCTATGGAGGGTGGCACGGCTAATATTTATATTGGTTTTGTCTTCGTCTAGCTTCTTTTTCAGTTTATCCAAGGTAGGAATAACTCCGCTTTCATAAAGCCAATATATTTTCCTTCTTATTAGGTCCTGATCACTATTGTCTATACGGTGAGATTAAAAATCACTACGTTTTTTTTCCTTTGTTCAATTATTCACTAACAATAATATCCTTATCGATGATATTGCAGTTTTTGTAAGTAGACAGGTTTCTTTTAAAGCTTCTTGATTAATTAGACCTCTACTGATTAAAGTTTCATACAAATTTTTCACAACCTGTTTTGCATCTTATGACAAATGATTTCGACGCGACATAGTTATATTCTCGTAAAACAACTTTTTCGAAACGCACAGTAAAAACGGTTATTCAACACTGCCACTAAAATATTAGCCAAAATATTTATATGCCTAATGGTTAATACTCAAGAGATACCTGGCCCACCCCTGCCCTTATGAACAAATTGGTTTACTCAATAACAATACGTAATAAAATCGTTAAAGGTTTATGGGGTATGGTCCGTCAAAGGCCATAACGATATACTTTGAGCCAGACTATACACATGTCGAGCCATACCTTTTTATAAGAAAATGATCTTTATTGCAAGAACAAGGAGAGTGATCAAAGCTTCATTAAAACAGTTGTTATTTTTATAAAAATTACTTAACAGTGAAGTAAAAACATTCATATACAGTAGAACCTCGATAAGTCAAACCTCGATAACATAAAAAATCTCGACAACTTAAAAAAATTGCGTTACCTTCCTTTCACAGCAGAAAACCTCCAGTACTTAAAGTTTAAAACTTCTATAACTTACACAAAGAATTTTACCATTGGCCCTTGATATTGATAACATAAAGTAGTACCCTTGGTAACCTCCATAGCTTAAAGTATTTAACAGTGACTTATTGTAAGTAGGAATACAAACAAAAAGTTTTCTTTAAAAGTATATTGGTCTGAACGCCTTTCACTAAAATGACTCATTAATACACGGATAAAATTTAATGATAAAGAAAACGTAAAATGAAACGAAAATTAAAAACACCAACATATCCTCTAACTAAACCTCGTTAAGTCAACATTTGAATTTTTTGAACCTCGCTAACTTCAACTCTTGAAAAGTAAAAAACTCAATAACTTAAAATTTGCAAAAGAAAAATTATTTAGCTTTTCTTCATAATAAATATTTATATATTATTTTTGAAAATTATTATTTTTTTATATATTATTATGAAGAGCTAGTCTGCTCTTGCAATAATAGTAACAAAAAACATAAAAAGATATAAATAATATTTTTTTTATAAAATTGATTTGCTTTTAAGTATAATGATAAAATTATTATTGTTTATGAAATTATATAAAAATAGAAAATAAACTTACTTGAAAACATTAGCAACACGCTATAAGTTATATATGTTATTTCAAACTTATTGGTTACACAGATTTACAAAAAAAGTGGTGTGTGCTGGGTGTCGGACTAGGATTTTCTGGAGTATATTTTTTTCCTCTAAACACGAATCTGAAGTCAAAATTGGGGTCAAACAGTAAATAATCGAGAAAAGGCGTAATCATAGATATTAGCGATTTTTTTTAAATTTAAAACGTCAATATTTTAAAAATTATAAAAGATTCACAAAACTTTGTGTAACGTAAACCATGTATTTTTACAAGACCTTTAATTTAAGTAATATAACGTAATTTAAAATTTTTCGAGCATAATTAAAAGTTTTTAAATTTTTCTTTGAAAAATTTAAAAATATTTTTTTTTTATTTTTTTTTTTTGCATATTTTTAGTAATTTAGAATTTATTATTAAAAAACCCAAAAATCACATTAATAAAAAAAATTTTTTTCCTATTATGGACTGAAAATTTTTGTCAAAATTACATTTTCGCTTAAATCTCCTTTATTATTTATCTTATCAAAAATGTTTATAACACTTTTTAATAGACAATTTGAAAAGCTCTCTTTTTTATTCAATAAAATTTTTTGTTTCTCTTACAGTTTATACAGTGTGTCCAAAATTGGGCCTACATGTATTGGTAACTCGGGAACCATTAGAGCTACAGTGTGGGTTAAATTTGGAAAGTTTTAGACAATTTAATTGCAAAATTTAATCTGCTTTCAGATTTTATTTATCTTTTATGGTTTTTAAGATAATTAAGAAAAACCAAAATGGTGCATTTTTAACTTAGCTGTAGCTGTAGCTCGCAAACTACCAATTTTACGGTTTTAAGATTACTACATTATTAGAACACTTTTTTAAGAAGAATTTAATTAAAGTAAAAATATTTTTTAAACTTTATTTGTTATCTCAAAAACAAATTTATCCAAACTTTGGATTTTCATACGGATGCCATATTGTATTTTTACATTTTTGGAAAGAGCTCTTTAAGAGCTTTTCATTGATGTATTACAAGTCTAGGTTTTCAGATTGCTTAAGCTGTAAAAACGATAATTTTTGTTTACTTGATAGTAGGCTTAGACTAGACTGCGTAATGGCCGCCCCGTTTCATAAAAACAAATGATACGCATCTTATAATTTAAATAATGTAAATGTCAAAATTAGCGTGCATCTTATTTCTCGTTTAGACACGCCTTTAACAAAAATTCAAGTTTTGATTATTTTAAGTATTTACAATAATGGCTCTTAATTCTTCCAATGATAAAAAGGTGGATATTCTAGAAATTTATTTTAAATCTAACAGAAATACAGAAGCTGCAGCACTTGCATACGAAGAACAATTTCCAGAGCGGCAACAACCTAACCAAAGACATTTTAGATTCTTAGTTACAAACTTGTTAGCCTATGGATCTTTTGTGAAACCGAATCCCAAAATATACAAAAATAATGAAGCAAGAGATCCTACAACATCGGTTAGAAAAGTGGAAGAACAGACAAAAATTTTCTAAGTCATCTGAGAATAGGTCTTTAAAAAAACACCGTTTTTATCCATACAAACCACCTATTGTCCAGGGTCTTCAGGGAAATGATTTCAATAGACGAATCACCTTTAGTCAATGGTTTATTACTAAATGTCAATAGATACCCAATTTCCAATCCAAGGTTCTCTGGACAGACGAAACTCGGTTTACAAATTGTGGAATTTTTAATAGGCACAATTATTATCACTGCTGGGATACAGAAAATCCACATAACTTAGAAGAAAGACGGCGACAAACAAGGTTTGGCTTTAATGTCTGGTGTGGCATCATAGGTAATTTAAAATGCACCTTTAATTTACGTCTAACAATTAGATTAAACATTTATTTTTCTGTGTCAGACAACCCTTTAATTGGACCATTTATTTTTGAAGAAACTCTCAATGGAGATAGATATTTGCTACTCCTGAAGAACAGATTTTACCGGCCATTAGAAATACAGTTCCGCCAAATGAAATGAATAATTTGTGGTTCCAGCAAGACGGATGTCCAGCGCACAGTACCAGGGAGGTGATGGAGATTCTTAGAAATACCTTTAATGACAACATAATCTCTAATAATGGGCCAATTGCTTGGCCAGCTAGATCACCGGACATCACACCCCCTGATCTTTACCTATGGGGACACGCAAATAATGAGGTGTACGAGTTTTCTCCGCCCGAAACTAGGCTGGAACTAGAACACAGGGTACGGGATGTGTTTGCTTCATCAAGCGAAACACGTTACTCCGAGTAACCAAGGTGTTGGAAAAATGCGAGAAATTTGTGGAAAATGGAGGAAGACATGTACTGTGATTTTATTTTCTTGTTTACTGATACATTTTTGTTTTACAGTTGTGTTTAATTATTATCAGTTTAAGGAAATATTAGGAAGTATTAATTTTTGCAAAAAGCATCACTTTTTTGTATAAGTTTTGAATTTCGCTCTCACAAAGGATCCATAGGGTAACAAGTTCATCACTAGGAATTTATATAAAACGGGGCGGCCATTACGCAGTCTACTTTAAGCCTACTATCAAATAAACAAAAAATATTGTTTTTAGAGCTTAAGCAATCTGAAAACCTAAACTTGTGATACATCAGTGAAAAGCTCTTAAGGAGCTCTTTTCAAAAATGTAAAAATCCAATATGGCGTCCGTATGAAAATCCAAAGTTTGGGTAAATATTTCAAAAACAAATAAAGTTAAAAAAATATTTTTACTTAAATTAAATTCTTCTTAAAAAAGTGTTCTAATAATGTAGTAATCTTAAAACTGTAAAATTGGTATATTGCGAGCTACAGGCAAAAGTTAAAAATGCACCATTTTGGTTTTTCTTAATTATCTTAAAAACCATAAAAAAGAAATAAAATCTGAAAGCAGATTTAATTTTTTTGGGGTTTTCTTGATTTTTTGCTGTTTAACCCCCAATTTGGACTTCAGATTTGTGTTCAGCGGAAAAAAATACACTAGAAAATCTTAGTCCGACAGGCAGCACACACCGCTTTTATTGTGGCCCTCTGTTATCATCGGACGAGTGTAGCACATAAAATATATTATTATATTACTCAAAACAGAATAGAAACTACGAAAATTGTGTTTTATTAACTGACATTAACTTCTGACATTACTTTTTAAAAAATTGTTACTGGTAAAGGTATACGTGTAGGTACCTTTATTGTTAAAAAAATAATAAAATAAAATAGTAAATAAAACTTTTAGCCATATAGATAGGTTTTTTATAGTTTATTTTATTTTCTGGGATTATCAATGAAAGAAAAATTATTTGGCTTTTCACGACAATAAAGAAAATAAATTATTGCAAATTACTTAAATTTGTTTGAGAAAATATAGCCTTGTTGTTTTTTTATGGAAATAATTAGTTCAAAAATTTATTTTAAAATTTGTAAACTTTTTCTTAAACTTTAGCTTATTTATTCACTTATTGTATAAAGTCAACAAATCCAAGTAAAATAAAAGTTCTGTAGGTGTTATATTTGTAAAAATACAATTGGCTTTATTGAATGTTATTCAGCTAACCCTCTTTTACATACATTTTATCTGTAGAAGATAAATTATTGGATTTTTAAGTTTTGGAGCGAAAATAATTTTTTTATTATACTTACCTAAAAATACTACATTTTCAACTGTGTACAAAACACAGTAAATATGACATTTTCAGAACAGCGCACGGAATTTTTTTCCCGATCCCTCTTTCCGTGCGCTTATACAAAAATCGATCCATGGAAACTGTTCATAACAACGATTTATTTATTAATGACATATTTTATTTTCTGTCAGTGAAATTTATGCCATTTTTAAAAAATGAATTCAGATTTGGAAGAAAATCCGGATATTCCCGGTATTATATTATAACAAGCGGCAGAGCGAGTGCAGATTTATTACCAGTGAAATCCAGGTTGAGATATGAACATGAATATCACATTTTTACCGAATGACGGACTCAGAAAAGAATTAAAATTGTGAGTGACGATATTCTCTTAGTTAATTTTTCTGAAAAAGCCAAATCTATGGAAGTCATCCACCTTATGGAATCGATTTTCCATGTTAAAGAGTTGTTTGGCAATAAAAAAATACTCACAACCAATATCCAAAAACTATCGCTTTTGAAACGATAAGCTGTAGGATATGTACCAAAGAAATCCAAGGTTCTTACATCAGGACAAGTAACCAAATTTTTATGTGAAGCTTCAGATGGACAATATCTACTAGCAAAAGTAATTTTAGTGTGCCGCAGAGATGATTTAATACATTTGAGTTTAGACGATGTGGAGGCTAATGGGCGTTTCCTTGTTTTGTTCTTACGAGTCGGAAAAACTCACAGGTCAAGAGGTTTTACCATTACCAATGAAAATTGCAAATTCAATCCCTGTACCCTTTACCGTAAATAAACAGATCTCCGCCCTAAAAATATGGAGAGTAAAAGATTATTTGTTGCATACTGAAACCAAAGATGTTACGCTCAACATGTTGGGTGCCATACTATTAGTGGTATTCCAAAACTTGTTGCAAAATAATTAAAACTAAAAAATCACGAAGAATATACCGGACATGGGCTAAGACGTTCTGCGGCTACCATGTTGGTAGATAGCGGCGGTGATTTGCTCACTTTGAAAAAAACACGGAGGATGGCTTTCTTTTAATGTAGCAGAAGGATATATAGAGGAGTCCATATAAAGAAAAATTGAAGTATCCCAAAAGTTGTTTAGGCCTTGTAACTTGGAAACTACAAAATCTGTAACAGTCAATCAAAAGAACCAAAACATACACGAACACTCCGCTTCAACATCTTTAGTTCAACAAAAAGAAATACAAAAGGGATTGAGCTTTAACAATAATACGAATTGTACAATAAATATAATCATTAATCATAACGGTTCCGTCCAAAATTAATTTTCTTAGATTTAATTAGCTTGTAATTTTTTTTGTTTTAAAAATAAAAATAAATAATCGCAATTTTCTTAAATCATTTTTTGCGATGTTTTTTGTTTATGTTGTTTTCAGGTACCTAAGTATAATAAAAAATATCGTTCATTGCACGTCCAAAATGATTTTTCCGTTCTTGCATGACTTCGCATTTGTCAAGCCTCAGGAAAAATCGTCATTTCGTGTATATATTTTTTTTAAGTAATTACTACGGACTAGTAATTTGACGGATTTTTATACAATAACCGCTTCAATAAGACGTTCGCATCAATTTTTGCTTTGATGAAGTTAAAACTTAACTAAAAAATAGTAGTCACGTGATTTGCATTATCTTTATATTTTAATTTCATTTCAAAAAAATTCAAAAGTAGAGCTGATTTCTAAAATTTAATTTGCAACATTTCAGATGTATATTTTTTTTAATGCACCACTGTTGCAAAATAAAAATCAACGCAACCAACATAAAACTTTTTCGTTTTGACGATATTTTGTTCCACACATGTTTGATTTTAACAAAATCCAAATTGGGCTGTTTGATCTCATTTCCAAAGTGTACAATCACCAGTTTCAACAAAAATGAGATAGATGCCGCATCACCTGAATTTTTTAGCGCTGAATTCAAATAAAACATTATTTTACATCAAAGGAGTTACTTTAAAATGGTAAAAAAAAACAAAATAAATTTTATTAAATCCTAAACAAGTAAAGTAAATCTCTAAACAAATTCTTGTAATAATTTTACTATGTACTTAAATATATCAGCTAAATTATGTAGTGATAAATATTTGCTCAAGGGTAACTATTTTAAATATTAATTCTAAACTGGTGTGAAAATTCCCATAAATCCTTTAATTGCCTAGATTGTTTAATTACCACTTGTAAAATAAAATTTTTACAAGAAAATGGTAATTTGTTTCTTTTTTATTTAAGTTTACACAGAAATTGTAAATAAAATGACTTCATTGTTTATAAAATATCGTAACCTCATTTAGTTCTACAAACAATTAAATTAGGCTTATTTAAATAGCATGTTTTTTAATTATCTACATAAACTGCATTCAACGATGGTGTAGAGGAAAGTGGGGTAAGATGACGATATTAAGGAAAACGCTTAAATTAATAACGAAAATATTTATTTAAAGAAGTGAAAATGAAAATATAAAACTACAAATATATTTACTACATTATTAAGATAGCAAATATCACAAAAAATAAACCACTTTATCTAAAAAACAAATACTAAAAAACTATCATTTTAGTCATCTTACCCCATATATTGGGTAAGATGACGAACGCGTTGGGGTAAGATGGCTTATATGCAAAAATCGCAATAGAACTCGCCATCTTCAAAAGAAGAGCAGTCCTCGTGCCACCACGACAAACAAGATAAACATTGGATCCAATTTTCAATTGGCGGATCTCTATAAAATTCGTTACAACTTGGACAATTGTATTGAATTTCATGTGTATTCTGATTAATAGAATTGGGACCACTTAGGCCAGCCGTATCATAGTCAGATTGTGTGGCTGTTGACTGATCCAAAGGTTTTTCCCTTTTCCACTTTCTTTTTTTTAACTTATTTTCTTTCTCTCTAATAGCCCTTTTTTCCAATCTTAATTTTCTTTTTTACTCTTTTTTTGCTTGTTCATTTTGTTTTATTTCCAAAACTTTCTTTACAGGCGTGCTGGTAATAACATATGCAGACATTTTTTTTCGAGTTGTGGAGTTCCTTTCCGATGTTGGTATTGGCCTTATTTCTTTTAAAGCTGTTTGGTTTTCTTTAAATAAATTTCGCTTACTTGACCCTAGTTTATCGGCAGCTGAATTCCTAGCATTCATTAAATTAGGCTCGTTTTGTTGTGGTGTCTGGTTCAGTCTGATTTTTTTTGCAAGGATAGATAAAGAAACGCCATCATCAGAAACTGATTGCGAGTCAATGGTTACAGAAAAGTTTACAGAATTCCCTCGAGGATTCCTATTTCTTGGTAAAGTTAATACAGCGTCTTCTGGATTATCCCGTTCTGTCGTTATTGCTGCGGCAAAATCGCTGTCATTAAAAATTATCGGATTAAATGGTTCGATACCGCATGCTTTGAACCCTTTTACCGCATTGCTTACAGTAGCAGCTCTACAGTAAGCTTTGGCAAATAAAGGACCGAGATTTCTGTCTGAAATTACTGCCCCAGGATTGTTGACCAGAAACGCATCACACGCTTGATTGTAATAGGTTTTCAGGGGACCGAAAAAAGAAACATCGAGCGGCTGTAGCCTATGTGTGTATGAGGTGGAAATCCTACCAGTATTATTCCATTGTCTCTACAAAACTTGATACCCGAAAGGGAAATGTGTGAGCTATGGTTGTACACCAATAACAACACCGGATCATTAATGGACGGCCTTGCGTATTTAACAAAATGTCGTAAATATGCCAGGAAACTCTCAGCGGTCATCCATCCGGAACTTTGTGCCGTTGCTTGCGAACCAGGGGGGCATCCATTTAACAGTTCAGGTTTCATTCGTTGACGAGCAAATACAAAAAAAGGTGGCACGTAGGAACCCATAGCGTTCATGCAACAAACTAAAGTTGTTGTACGGCCTCTTTCAGCGGATACTATTTTGGCTACTCGACGTTGTTCTTTAGGCGTTAATATTTTTGGTAGTTTTGTTGGCACTGTGGATAGGCCAGACTCGTCTGCGTTATAGATACGATCGGCACTAAATTTATATTTATCTTTAATATCTCTAATAAAAAAAAATTCAACTGCAACTCGATTAAACCCTTTAAGGCGAGCAACAGATGTGGCTTCTGGGTTTCTCATGCTGAGATGGTTGGCTGCTTTAAACCCTTCCAACCAATCAGGTTCTGCTATTTTTGTTTTGCGAATAAATCTGTGTTGTATTCCGTTTTCTTCAGCAAATTGAAAAGCTAATTTACGCACTTGTATTGAAGTCAGTCCAAAGCCACGCCTATTATATTCTGTGATATATTGAACAAATTCTGCAGTCTGCTTGGGTGTAAAAGTATTTTTAAATCGACCTGCATGTTGTGGAAGTTGTTCCCTTGTTAGTTGTTTTTTTCGATATCGCCTCAGCGTTGCGTCAGGAATTTTATACTCAATAGCCGCCGCATTACAACATAAAGTACCTTGTTCCAGAGCTTGTAGTGCTAACCTGAGGGAATTTTCGTCCCATTCTCTACGGTTGGTCTTTCGTTTGTACTTTCTGGGCATTTTGCAATAAAACAATAACATTGTTACAGTTTTTTATACTGAAGGGTAAAACATAATATTTATGGGGTAAGATGACGAATCGTCGTCTTACCCCTGTCATCTTGCCCCTGATGCACAAATAACTTTATTTTATTATTTCTAAATTAAAATAAAAAAAATCAATACATCCAAGCAGTGGTTGTTAAGTCTTTATACCAGTATATTGTTTGTAAAAATAATAAAAATCATACTTACTCATTAACAGGCAAAAGCACTAAATACTCTAATAAAAATATTATAGCGACCCTTGTAAAAAACAATCCAACCACGTGTACGTCAAACTACAAACTGCTGCGACAAACGGCTGCCCTTGCTTACTAATACATTCCACGGCTTAAACGTTGCCAAATGTACAATTTAAAATAATACATTTTAAAGCAAAATTCCAGCGATAGTCATCATACCCCATTGTCATCTTACCCCATGTTCCCCTACATAACCTTAAATTATATGAACTATAAAACCGTCACATAATATAAGATCTGTTTGTTATTCAGAAATAGTGTACACTATATTTTATATTTTTTGTACACACCTAGTCCCTAAATACACCTTTTATAAGAGCGCTTACAAAAAAAGTGTAAAATAGTGTACAGGGTGTCCCAAATTCGAGCCTCATCATTGGGATCTCTTAAACTTAAAAAGATACGAGGTCGGTTAAATGATGGCAAACTTGCGCTATTTAATGCTGATTAAAATGCCACCTTAAAAGTTTAAAATTTAAATAATTCCGAATATTTTTGAATAAAAACCAAATATTCGCGATTGTATTTTTATTTTTTTATGATTTTATTTAAATAGATCAAACAAATTAAAATTAACATGATCATTGCTACTTTTTCCGTTCTACAAGACTGTTATTAGATTTACACACCGATGTTTCGTCATTGAGCTGCTATCATCGACTTAGTTTTTTTTTTAATACGGTCCTGGATTTTAAATTACGGATTTTAAGAGATTTTGGGATCCCAAAACCAATGATGTATCACACTTATTTGGAAAAGTCATTTTAATGTTTTCCTACCAAAAATCTATTATCTCTCTCTCTCTCAAACACATAATTTCTTAGGGAAATTGCCATTTATATAAATTTTTTGAATAAGTTTTAGGACCTTAAAAACTTTTAAAATCCATTAGAAATACTTCAGGACCGTATTTAAAAAAACAAAGTTGTTGATGGCAACCCAAAGACAAAATGTCGATGTGTAAATCTAATAACACCATCTTATAGAACAAAAAGTAGCAATGGGAATGTAAAATTTATTTTGTTTTATCTATTCAATAGAAGTCATAAAAAAATAAAAATAAAATCGCAAATATTAGTTCTTTTCCAAAATTCTTCGGAAGTACTAGAAATTTTTAAACTTCTAAGGTGCATTTTAATATAGTCGGAATTATACCCATTTGTAATCACGTCATTTTTGTTTATCTTTGTTTAGTATGTTCGAAACAGCGGCAAAAACTTTTTAAAAAAAATTGCTGCGATAATTTTTAAATTTTTATTTTTTTTGTTATGTAAAAATTCTGTCACTATCACTTAAAACATTGGTTTTAAAAATTGTTGTCGAAAGTTATTTAGAAAAGTTTTGGGTGATCCGTGAAAAAGATATTATAGGTATAATAAACAATCGTAGCTAATAAGCTTAAATATCTTGGCTTTTTTTTAACTGGAAAAGAAACAAGTTCCGAAACAAAATCGCACTTCAAATTGAGAATATAATAAAGCGAGACGCAGATGCATCAAAATTGAGCCCAAGAGAGCAAATATAAAAAAATGGGATAAAATCAGACCAGGATTACGCATCCAAAATGTCTTGCAAGCAAAAGACCGCAAAAGCCAAAAGTACACCATATTTAAAAAATATAATTCGGGACACATCTTTTCATGTACGCCAGAAAAGAATATGTTACATTGGCAAAAACAAGACGAAAGTTCAGGAAAGAAATTCAATATTTTGAGTTTTACATCAACCCTTAAGAAGGTGGATCAAAAGTATAGATTTCAAGTGGAAAGATAAAAATCAAATAGGAGAAAATATTTGATGGACTTGCCAGATATTGTTCATAAAAAAATATTTAATATATCAAAAGACGTTTTCGCCACGTTTTGGTAGTTACTTTTGGTTGGTAAAAAATTTACCAACCGATTTCGGGACGAAAAAGGATGACGTCACAAGAACTTTGGTATCTATTTTGGTCTGTAAAATAAATACGAAATTTGGGAAGCACGGTTAGTTGTTTTTGGGAGCTTGTTATTTTTTGTTTAACTTGAAGCTGATTGTAGCTATTTTGTTATTTGTTTATTTATTTTTTGTTGTAAAAAAATAGAAATTTTCCCGGGGTTTTCCTCAAGTTTTCCTTTGCGAGACGTGGATCTTTAGTAAATGATCATTTCGTAGTAGCTGGCAAGATGATACACATATTGCCATCTGCATTTGTTCATTATTCATGATTAATTATCATTGTTAATTGTTAATAAGTTTGTTAATAAATAAATACTACAAGATTATTTTAAGTTTTTTAAATTGAAAGTGTATAGATGAATGCAAAAATTATAATACACTGCTAAATCATTATTTGTTAATTTCTGAACGCATAAAAAAACAACAGACTATTCATTTCTGAACGCGATAGTAAATTTTCTAACCTAATATTGATTGCCAAAAATATTTAATTATCTATTTACGCCATACGTTTTTTTTCACCTGGATGACGTAACTACAAATGGGTATAATTCCGACTTTACAGCAAAATAATATCGATTCCTCAAACAACTAAAAAAATTACCTGTGTACGGCGATTTATTTTTCAGCCCATTGTTCTATAACATAGTTTAGCATAGTGGTACTGAATGTATCCTCTTAGGGGTAATGCTTTATGGAACCCGTCATGCTTTATCATAATTTCCATTAGTACATGAACATACCCAAATTTCGAAAAAAGTACTAGCTGATTGTGGATGTAAAATAGTGCCTAAAATTTAAGGATTATTAAACGTTACTGTTTTAAAAAATTATTTATACAAAGATGTCAGACAGGTCCATATTTATGGGTTTTCTCAATTTAAAAAAAAAACATGAAAATAGTCCTTTCGTGATTTTTTTTTTTAAATTTTAAAGGGCAATTTTTAAAAAAATGATTTAAATGGAAAGAAAAAAAAATACTACGAAAAAAACATTTTCCCAATGGGGCACCTTATTTATTGTATTATTTTGAAAGCATTTTTTTCGATACGTTTCAATAAAAAAAATTTTATATTCATTTTTAGAATTCAATTTACAATAGAAAATAGAAAAAAAAATAAATACCGGAAATGCCAAAAAACCCAAAAACCCATATTCCCCCCCCAATAATCTAGCCTTTTAAATAATAATAATATTGTTTTGGCCGCCCATTTAGCCGATCTCGTTTGCTTCAAGTTTTTCAAGATCCCAATGATTAGGAAGCTTCGTACACTAAATTTTTGAAACCAAAGACCAATAACGACTGAGATGCCGTTAAAGGTCTGGTTGTTACTTAAAATTAGTGTATACTATTTTACACTTTTTTTTAAGTAAAGCGCTTTTATCTAAGATGTATTTGAGAACTAGGTGTGTTCAAAAAGTGTAAAATATTTCTAATAGTACAGTGTGTGGGTGAAAAAAGATCTTTGACCTCCGGATTTTTTTTTTTTCAGTTTAAATTTTATAAAATTTGAATTGTGCTTTTTTTCCTTCAGATCGGTTTATATAGTTAAAGTGTGCTTTTTATTTTTAGAGGGTTAAAATCACCCCTTATGCTACCAAATTAAAAAACCATAGAAATAAACTTTATGTAAATTAAAATCATAGCTAATTATGTAAAATGAATTGATTTTTATGTTGTGAGTAATATTTACATTATATTTGTAACGTTTCAACTCTTAAAAATTACCCTTAGTAACAAATTCCAAAATAAATTGTTTTTTTCATCATAAAATTATTTAATAACGCTAATATTGTGGAAAATATTATTTTAATAGTTTACGGTACAATAAATATTTAACTACAATAATTTAACCCTTAAATAACTACTCCCTATGAGATTTACAAAGAAAAAATTGTTCTTAACAAATACATATAGTCCCGGAAATGAAGCTCAAAAAAGGGCAAAATCTCGCAATTGTTTGTACTGCATCAATTTAAATAATAATTTGGAATAAGGCTAATCTTACCCTCTCCTTGTTTGTTTTTTAAGGGGAAAACTACCCCTAATTGTCAAAACTTATAAAATATTATTTTAATCCGTAAAATGGGTAAAATTTGGTTTGGATTACTTAAATAATAATTGTTTTATGCTTTGGAATTTAATTTAGAAAAATATGTCAACCCTTAAAAATCACCCCTTGTTGGAGCTTAAAGTAAAAAAAATATTTACCCTATAAAAAGAATTAATTTATCTTAGGGATTTAATTATAAAATGCTGATGCCTAAAATATGTACTAATTGGATTTTGCAACTTTTCAATCGTTAAAAACTACCCCTTACAACATTGCAATTTATTATACATTAAAACTTTTTAATATATATATATATATATATATATATATATATATATATATATATATATATATATATATATATATATATATATATATAATATATATATATATATATATATATATATATATATATATATATATATATATATATAAATATATAAAAATACAATTTTTTTACAAAAAATACACATATTTACATACAAAACAAAATCTCCTGTATTTTTGAAGTTAGGGGCTTTTTTTACGAAATCGTTTTTTACTTTAAACTTCAATATTGCTAAAATTAAGCATTTCAAATTGGCCAAACTTCTGGAATGTATTGATAATACATATATAAAAAGAATCGCAGAAGGGTAAAAACCAATTTTAATTAGGAGGGTAATTTTTTTTGTAGAAAAACTGTTACGTTTAATTGCGATTAACTGGAAAAATATTAGTATTACGAATAAAATGTATAAAATATTTTTTACTTAAGATTACTTTATTCATTGATTTCTGTAGTTAAAATGAAATAAAAATTTTCACCCTCAAGATGGGGTTTCAACAACCCCCAGAATAAAATCGCCCCTTGGCATGATACAAACTTTGATCCCTGGGCTATTGCCTACCTTCTGTAAAAATTTCAGGTAAATCCATGCGGGACAAAAAAATTCCGAGCCAAAATGCTTTACTTCCTGTACTATAAATAACAAACAGACCTTAAAAATTGACAAATTATGTTTAAGAAAAAGTTGGCAAAGTTTAAATTTATAGTATCTAGGTGCACGATAGTGCGCCAGGCTAAGTTTCGCCTGACGCAAGAAGGGTGTATATTACACAAATGGTTTAGCGTATCTTTCCTCCTCTTATAACTTCGTTATCGTTTCACATAAAGGTATGAGATTTAATATGTAAATACACATTAGTATTCTAATTACTTCTAAATAAATTAAGAATGTTAAGTCCAGTGGTTTCTGAGATATTCGATTTTAAAAATCGCCCATTTTACTACTGACTGGCTGAGTCACTCACTGAGACTCACTCCCTCACTCATAACTTATTTACGTTTCCCGAGGGAGTAGAAACTTAAAACTTGGTATGTAAAGAGGTTTTAAGACACAAGTAAAAGACAAATTCTAAAATCTTCACATTTTTACTTGGAACGTCCTGAAACAGGGGCGAAAATATCGTATATTCAGAAGTTTTCCATCTAATTGAACCACAGTTTCTGAGGTCATAATTATCTTATACTTCATATTCGGCATTAGGGTTAGGTTCTACCTACAGACCAAGGTATAGTGAAAAAAGGCATAAGATCGCCCGCTTCCATTTTTTGTTTAATTCATTGAACTCAGAAAAAAGATAATAGTTCCCATCTAAAACACTTATTTAAAACAAGATCCTAGTTCTTAACTTAAAATTCTCAGCATCTTAAAGTACTAAGATCTAAAATTTTATTAAGTTCTGTCCACCATTTTGACTTGGCAAGTTTTTTACTGTTCCGTCTATATTATTGAGAAAACTATTAGCCCATGACGTCTCTGCAAAAGCAATGTGCCGTTCTTAACGACCCGTTAATTTGTTAGCAATTCAATAATTACCCACAACACTCCTCCATTCAGCAAAGTACCCTGACTGAAAGTATGTATTAGAGGGTGTCCTTCAAGGATAATTACACAAATTTTCAAAGTGCCTCAAAAACCTACACAAAATTGTTCACCAGCTCTCCTACTATATACTAAGATCTAAAACTAGACCAAATTTTGTCCACAATTTTGTTTCACTCTTTTTTGACTTTTTAACTGATCTGTCTGTATTATTGAGAAAAACTATACTAGATCTAAAATTAGATCAAATTTTGTCCACATTTTGTTTTAGTTTTTTTTTGTTTGATTAATACACACAGATTAGTAAAAAACTTGCCAAGTTAAAAAAGTGAACTTAATTATTGGTCTTATTTTAGATCTCAGTTTTTAGTCCTTTGTCTGGACCCCTTTGAGCATGCCACCAGAGGTCCAAAGATTTTTGCAACGGTATCTGGAGTCTTTTGGGTCGCTGATCACGAAAAACATGGTTTTAGAGGTCAAAAGTGGTCCAATTTTATTTAATTTGCAGTTTTTGTTTATTTTTTGGCGTTTTTTGTAATCCCCCTTTACAAACCGTTATTTTATGAAAAAATAGTTCAAACAAAAGTTGTAGAGAATTTAATAACGAACATTTTCCATTTTTTTTTCTGTGACTTTTCAGTACGTCGAGTAATCGACTGGAAGATGTTCATGCGCGGTCATTTCCTAACCTCTTTTGCTGTTTTTATCGATTATATCGCGATCACGATGATGTGTTTGAATAAGAAAGTAAAAACAAAAATCGTCCATAATCATTTAGCCTCCTTCTGTTTTTTATTTGAAGTGTAGGGGAGAGGGTTATATGATGCGTGGAGTAATGCAACGCACGTCGTAATGTATAGTACTAGAACACATTTTATTGTATTTTGTTGCATATTTGTTGTTTCCCCTGACACAAGTTTCTGACACGGCGTCAATGATGCCAGAAAACTTGCCTGCGCCATATTACCCCACTATTCCCTACATCAAATAATCGACTGGAAATTTCGACATTTTTGTTTTCATTTTCTTATTCAAGCACATCATCGGGATATGATCGATAAAAACAGCAAAAGAGGTTAGGAAATGACCGCGCATGAACATCTTCCTGTCGATTACTCGACGTACAGAAAAGTCGCAGAAAAAAAAATGGAAAATGTTCGTAATTAATTCTCTACAACTTTTGTTTAAACTATTTTCCCATAAAATAACGATTCGTAAGGGAAGATTACAAAAAACCCCAAAAAATTACCAAAAACTGCGAATAAAAAAAATTGGACCAGTCTTGGCTTCTAAAAGTTTTTTCGTGATCAGCGACCCAAAAGACTTCGGATACCGTTGCAAAAACTATGGACCTCTGGTGGCATGCTCTAAGGGGTTCAGCCAAAGAACTGCTTTTGTTGGGAATATATTAACTACTTATTTCCTAAACTTAAATGTGTCATTTTAAGAGTTTTTAATTTTAACATTAGTCCAGTAACTGAAGACCTGAAAGTACTCAAAGCTGTAAATAAATCTGTACAGTTTTTATTTGTGGCGCAATTCTTAGGTCTTTGCGGATGCTTTCGAGCGAAAAAAAGTTTATCATCATTTCGACGTGGGAACCCGCTGAAAATTGCCCCTAAAGTCCCAAAAATAAGTTTCCTGCGTATATTTGCCAAAATATGCGAATTAGAGAATTTTTATTTAGACAAAAAATGAAGATCACCTCGAAATCTACAAAAATGGTTCTTACCATTTTTTTTGGCAACATTTTTTCGCAAAAACGGACGTCGAAAAATCCATAACATTCCACACTGGATAGATGTAGTAGTAGGCAAAAAAATGCAGATGAGCAAAACATTTTTTTAAGCGAAAGAGCAAGGGAAAGAATGGTTGAAAAAGAAATTTTCTGAATCATTAATTTCTAAGGTATTTTAAATAAAGAATCAAAAATTTTAATAACAAACCATTTTTTCTAATAATTTAAAAAGAATGGAACCAAAAACATTTGGAAAAAACTTTTGACCGCTTTTGAATTTTTAAAAATCATTATTGAACCAAAAAACAACGTCCGCCCTTATAAGCAATCTGAAGATCCCTTCTAGCGGTAGAGCGGCAGCTGAAATGAGGGACTTTTGGTCCCGTTATCTCGAAAACTATCAAATTTTTTCGAAAAAATTATATGGACTATTTTTGTAGATTACAAGGCTATCTTTATTTTTTGTTCAAACAAAAATTCCATTCGCATATTTTGGCAGATTAGCGGGAAACCCATTTTTCGGCCTTTGCAGAAGGCAAAAATTTTCGTTTGCATTTCCCAACCTGAATGCGCCACAAAGGAAAACTGTACAGATTTATTGACATTTTTTTTTATTGACTAATCATGGCAGTTTGGACAATTTTACAGCTATTCTTTACCTTATGGTTAATAGGGTGGCAGGTGTGGAATCGTTTAAAAAAATAGTAAATATTTGTATGTAATCTGTAAGCTTTGCTCTATAATTAATAAAATTTACCTTATTTGACTGATTGTAGGTTACCGTCTTCCCAAGTAAAGAAAAATTTGAAACCAAATCCGTACAAGACAACTGGCCAACGATAAATGAAGAATTTACCTTTAACATAAATATGCAGTCTAAACAAATTGGTGATATTCTAAAAGGAAAATTCGTATCTCTTACAATTTATGCAGTATTAGAAGAGACAGAGGAGGAAAAGCCTGTAAAATCGAAAAATGCTATTAAGCGATTTTTGTCGTTTGACGAAAATAGTGATTTCTTAAGAAAAAATGCCCATAGAAGTTTTAGTAGAAGAAGTTTTAGGTAAAAACCAGTGTTTCAAAAAATATATTTAAAAGAAAAATACACCTATTTAATTAATTTTTCAACCAGGCCTGCAATAAGCTGACGAAATAGTGAGTTGTGTTTAAATTTGAATAAAAGCTGCAGTAATTATTCTAAGATAAAAAAGTTTATATTATTCGTACACTTATACTTTAAAAAAATAGATATATTTTAAAATATTTTGCAAATAATTTAAATTTCCAACATGTTAATTACAAATGCTTACACAGTCTAATGTTACCTAAATTTTAAATGTGTAGTGTTATATCTGAATATCCTTTGCATCTTATTTTTTTAAAATTATACAAAAGTTATTTTTCCAAGTAAAAGATATTTTGGAGATTGTTTTTTAAATCATGACAATATCAGAAAAAATGGATTTAATTTTTGTGGTGGGTTCGTTTAATATTTCAAAAAAATTTGGTGGTTGCAAAATTAAATAAAAACGTCTCAGAACATCCCACAACTTAAAATCAAAATTAAAATAATTTTAATTTTTATACAGTTATTAATTTTTGTTTTTAAAAGGTGACAGGTTTGTAACTAACGGTTTGTTATATTTCTAAGAAATTCTCAAAAATATTTTTCTGGTTAACATGCAAATTTAAAAAGGATAAATTACTGAGCGTGCGTCAGTTAATCCAGACTCTTTGACCTGAAAAGTAATGGTTTCATTTGGTGAGAATAATATTTTTTTAATTAGTATACAATATTTTGCATTATATTCGACGTACCAAGCTCATTGTCGCTTTTATTAAACTTTCGTCAGCTTATGCAGAAACTCCGATTTTTTTAGTAATGGAGTCCACTTTTGCCGAAACACGCTGCTAAAACTCTTAAAATTCCTCCAACTTATCTAAAACTTTTTACACCCAAACGGCATGAAGATTAATTCATTTTACAGAAGACACCTTGAAGCTCTAGTATTCTATTTAGTGATAAGCAAAGCAAGACAAGTAGTGATAAAGAGACCGGTCTTGACCTGGGGTTTCTGGTTTTGGTCGCAGCAAGACCAAGACCGAGACCAAGACAAGACACCTTTTCGTTTGCACCAAGACCAAGACCGGGGTATCAAGCCCAAAAAAGCCCGACCAAGCCCGAGGAGGCAAGACTACGCAAGCCCAAGACCGATCTGCAAGACTTACCTGACTTTTTTAATATTATAATATTTAGTTTTTATATTTAATATACAGAGGTATTTCATACAGCCATGAAAAAATGTGTAAAGAACTCAAAAAAAGGCGATTATTTAATAACTAAGTTTTTTTTAATTAAATAAAAATTTAAAAAGATTATTTGGGTTTTTTTATATAATTTTTCTAACAACGATAACGAGTAAATTTTAAAACATTTTTTTAAAATAATAAATTGTGACCAATGGTCCGATACAGCTCGATATCCCCGGGAAACGGTTCTCGACAGAAAAAAAAGAAGTACAAAAAGTTTTAGAAGCTGAAAATTACTTTCTTTTTTCTAATGTTTTTTTTTAATTAGTATCAAAAGTGATGCCTTTACAGGGTGAATCAAAAATTTCCCCAATAGAAAAAAAAAAAAATTTTTTTTTCCCACATTTATCAGAAGTGGCAATTTTATAGATTGTTTAAAAAACTAAAATATAAATGTAAAAAAATGGGATTGAAAAAAAAATATTTTTTTCATGTCATATAGGAATAGTTTTTATATAAAAAAAATTTTAAATATGACTTCCGGTTTACACAAAAACGATTTTTAAAAAATCATTTACGTTGATATTGTTCCTATGACAGTTCAACAATTTCCAAGATAAAAATACGGGTGGTGTTTTTTAAAATGGTTTTTTTTCGCCATTTTTTTTTTTTTTTAATTTTGGGGAATAAAAAGTTTTGGGGATTTTAGTGGTTTTTTTCGAAAAATTTTGAAATAAAAAATATTTCAACTTAAAAATGCCTTTTCTTTTTTTTTTTTTATAATTTGTATTTCAGTTTTTCACCATATAACGGTGGAAGATATCGAGTTGACACACTATTGAGAATCATGAATTGTTTATACAGTATGAAAAATTTTGTATTGCAAGTTGACTAATTTAAAGATAAAAAGTTAATAACTGAAAGTTTCCTAAAAACTTTTTTGAATCAGAAACAGTTTCACATAAAAACATTTACGAAAATTTACATCTGGTTAAAATTTAAAAAGTTTTTTTCCACAGTCCACAGATTTGTTTTATTATATGCTTTCAAAAAAAAATTTAAAAATTCTTCATAAAATTTTCTATGTGTAACTAAATGTATAAAAACAGGTTGTATCTTAATTCAACTAAATGAAGGCTATAAATAATACCCGTACATTTAAAATATGCTAAATCAAATAATTAAATGGGGGGTTAAATTTGGTATATTTTCAAATTTTTAAATTTAAAAAAATAATGATCTTTATTTATTTTTGTATTAAAAAAAGTTTACCAAGATTACTTATTTTAAATTACTACCAAAAGCAAGACCAGCAAGACTTTGCAGCAAGACCAAGACCAAGACCAAGAGGGGGGTGCAATCAAGACCAAGAACAAGACTTCCTTTGGCTTGCAATACCAAAAAGACAGGTTGAGGGATTAAACCCAAAACAGCCCGGTCTTGGTCTTGGTCTGCTTGTTTATCACAGACTACACCGAGGCTAAACCCGGTCTTGGTCTTTCAAGCCTGATCTTGGGCTGCAAAACCAAAAGTGGGGCTTGGTCTTTGGGCTTGGTCTTACCACCCGGTCTTGGTCTTGGTCTTGGTCTTGCTGCAAGAGCCTTGCTGGTCTTGTTTTGTTAGGTAAAAAAATTTAAACTAAGCAATCTTAAATAAATATATATATTTTTTAAATCAAAAATAAAAAATGATGGGGGACTATAGTTCTGCTTTAAACTTTAAAAAATACCAAATTTTAAACCTTTCACGATTTTGAATTATTTGATTAATAATAAGGGGGTATTTTAAATATAGGGGCTCATTTATTTATAGCTTCATTTTTAGTTGAATTGAAACACAACCTGCTTTTATGCATTTAGTGACATATAAAACATATTAGTGATACGAATTATTTAAACTTTCTTTAAAGAAGCATAAAAAAAAAAGCAAAAAATAAAAACTCAGGCAGAAAAAAATTTAAAAACATTTTAATTTTAACCAGATGAAAAAGAAAAAGATTCTGATTTGTAAACATCGGTTTCTGGGTTAGAAAAAAGTTATTCAAGAAACTTTTTAAAATTGATATAAAGTTTTATTTTAATGGTCAAACATTTACCGAAAAGTTTTTCAAATTCTTTATAAACATCTGGGAAAACAAGGTGGTTCAGTAGTGGACAGAGGACAAACCTCGATATCTCCGGGAAAATTTTTCCTTATTTTTTAAAAACTGAACATACAAAAAATTTTAAAAAAAGGGCGTTAAATCTAAAATTATTTTCTTTTCCAGAATTTTTAATAGAATCCACTGCCACTCAAGAAAACCCCTTTTTTTTAACTTTAACCTAAAATAAAAAAAATTTTGGCGAAAAATCCATTTTTAAAAATCGCCCCCCCGAAGGGTTTAAAATTGTTAAACTGTCATATAAAATAACAATGTATGAGATTGTTTTTAAATATCATTTTCGGTTTTGACAAAATGACGTCATCCTTTTGACTTTTCCGTCTAAACCGGAAGTGATATTTAAAATTCATTTATATAAAAAATATTCCCATATGACATGACAAATATATGTTTTATTATTCTATTTCTTTTATATTTATATCTTAGTTTTAAAAAGCAATCTAATGGTATTTCTGGATTTTGGAAATTTTTGATGCACTCTGAAACTGTCTTCACTAGATACTTATTTAAAAAAAAAACATTAGGAATATGAAAGTTATTTTAAGCCTCTATAACTATTGTATCCCTATTTTTTTTCTGTCGTGAACGGTTTCGGAGATATCGAGCTTTGTAAGACCATTGAGTCACCATCTCATTATTTTTAAAACATGTTATTGAATTTTACTTGTTATCGTTGTTAGAGAACTGTATAAAAGAACAAAGTGACCGATTTTTTTATTATTTTAATAAAGACACCTGTTACTCATTAAATAATCGCCTTTTTTGGCAGATGTCGACACATTTTTTGTCATGGCTGTATGAAATTCCTCTGTATATTGAATATGAAAATTGAATATTATAATATTAAAAAAAGTCGCAAAAGTGCAAGAGTCTTGAAGGTCGGTCTTGGTCTTGCGTAGTCTTGCACACCTCGATCTTGGTCTTGCATACCCCGGTCTTGGTCTTGGTATTGCAAGCGGAAAGACAGTCTTGGTCTTGGTGAGACCAAGACCGGTCTTGACAATATTTTATTAAAAGTTGAATTTAACTGTATATGTGATTGTTATAGCGTTTAGGCTTGCTTTAATTTAAATAGATTACACAGTCACACAAAAAAAATCGAGTACACCTTTTAGGAGACATGTTTTCCGTAGTAATTTTGCCTCTTAATCACGAATTCGGATTCAAAATTTTGCCATCCCTAACCTAAGTCACTTGCTGTTAAAAAATTATAATTTTCTTGAATTGTTTGCTAATCTTTATATTGGCAAGTAATAAAAACACTAAAATTATAGGATAAGACTTTAATTTTTTAAATAAGTAATTTTTTAAATTTATTATTTTTTTTTTTCAATTTAAACAAAGCATTTTTAGTTAAGTAACTTAAAATTATTAATATATCTTTTAACTTCTCATGCCCCATTACCAATTACTATTTTTAGAAAAAAATTCTAACATTTTTCATTTAGGTCAAAAAAACTTAAAAATTTATTAAAAAAAAGTTAATTTATGCCTTTCTAATCTTATTTCGTAATTTGTTAGAGATACTACGGTAAATTTTAAAAAGTATACCTAATTAATTTATAAGATTTTAAGAATTGTTTAATAATTTTTGTATTATGAAGGATATTTAAAACTAACTCTCTTCTAAAGTGAAACTTTTTTGAAAAATAATTGATTTGGGCTCACCTAAAGTCTATCTCTTATTGTTTTTTGTTCCCACGAAATAGTTGTGAATATAAAATAATAATTTTAGTGGATTATTTGCCCATTGTGGTTAGTTGTGGTCAGTTGTAGTAACTTGTCTAGATAAAAAGGTATATAAATATTTACAATAAGACGAAAAATAAAGAATAATTTGTTTTTAAACCCAAAAAATTTCTGTACAAAAAGGGAAAAATAATGTTTTATTTATGTAATTTTTGCAATTTTTTTTTGTTTTAAATAATTTGTTTTATTTTCTTAATAAATATAATCGGAAAAGCAAAAATTAGATTCTTTTTAATAAAATTATAAGTAAGTATTTTAATCAATTTTTTTAGATAAAAAGATTAATTTAGTATCCTTTATTCATTTATTAGGTTTTTAAAATTGATTTCTAACTAACCATCATTAAAAGTAAACAATTTTAGAAAAATATTTAATTTTGGATAACTTAAACTCTATTTATTATTATTTTTTGTTCTCACAAGTCACTTGCTGTTAAAAAATTATAATTTTCTTGAATTGTTTGCTAATTTTTATATTGGCAAGTAATAAAAACACTAAAAATTCTAGGATAAGACTTTAATTTTTTAAATAAGTATTTTTTTTAATTTATTATTTTTTTTTCAATTTAAACAAAGCATTTTTGGTTAAGTAACTTAAAATTATTAAGCAGAGACTGACTATTTTCTTGAATATATCTTTTAACTTCTCATGCCCCATTTCCAATTACTATTTTTAGAAAAAAATTCTAACATTTTTTATTTAGGTCAAAAAAACTTAAAAATTTATTAAAAAAAGTTAATTTTTGCCTTTCTGATCTTATTTCGTAATTTGTTAGAGATACTACGGTAAATTTTAAAAAGTATACCTAATTAATTTATAAGATTTTAAGAATTGTTTAATAATTTTTGTATTATGAAGGATATTTAAAACTAACTCTCTTCTAAAGTGAAACTTTTTTGAAAAATAATTGATTTGGGCTAACCTAAAGTCTATCTCTTATTGTTTTTTGTTCCCACGAAATAGTTGTGAATATAAAATAATAATTTTAGTGGATTATTTGCCTATTGTGGTTAGTTGTGGTCAGTTGTAGTAGCCTAAACCCAAAAAACTACTTAAAAATAGTAAAAATTAATGAAAATTAAGTAGGAATAACTGGAAAAATGTTTTCTTTTACATCCAACTTTACATTTTTTTGTAAAAATACCTACTGAATCCAAATTCATGACCAAAATTTAGGTAGCACGTGTAGTTTTTTTTCTTGCCTCAAAATACATACTAATTTCCCTATTTTCCAAGCTTCGCGGATCTTGCCCCGTATAGGTTTTTTTTTCGACGCTGATTTCTTAATCTAAACTTAAAATCTAAAAATTCAAGACGGCAGATTCAAAATATCGGATGTATTTGGATTGGATCTGTCATCATAAATGTTTTATTTTGGATTCGCCGTCCTGAATTTTAGAAATTTGACTTCAGCGACCGAGAAAAACTGCTTAAAATTTGGGCAAGATCTGAAAAGCTTTAAAAGTAATAATTTCAAGTCCGAAATTAAGGTTAAAAAAAAACTACACTTGCCACCTTAATTCTGGTTGTGGATTCGGATTCAGCAGGTCCTTTTACATAGAAATCTGAAGTTGGATCTAAAAAAAGCCATTTTTTCCTGGTTACTTTTCATTATTTTTTATATTTTTAGCAGTTTTTTAAGGTTAGAAAAAAATGACAACGTGATGAAGGATTTCTGACCCCGGATTCTTGAATGAGTGGCAAAATTACTATGGAAAATATATGTCTTTTAAAACGTATATACAACTTTTTGTGTGTATAACCGTGTTATTGATGATGTCATATCTATTACACGATTTTTCGTTTAAATGTACTAGACCGCCAGCCTATCAAAGAAGCCAAGCTCGAGCTTGGTCCTTAGGACGACAGACTGACAAGCGTACACGTAGGCCGATAATTTTTCGCCATATTTTTTCTCATTAAATTGTGTTTGGCTTAGACAGCTTAGCAAGTTTAAATTGTTCCAAGATGGCTATGTTTTGCACTTTTCAGATCTATTTTCCAGGCAATAGACCGCAGTCATCCTGCGAGGTCCAAACTTTATTTTCAGCATCCATTTTTGCAAATTTAACCTTCACAAAGGTTTAAGAAAGCAAATTTAATTTGAATTAATTAATTAATTTTATTGCTCTAATAAATAATTGTAAAATTAAGGATCATAATATTGTTTTCAGAAATTCTATGAAAGACAGAAGAACAATAGGAGCAGTTACTTACAATTTGGAAAGAAAAAATTTCACGCAAAATCTAAAAGATAATGCGATAAGTACACCAGATGTGTGGAGGAGTGTAAAGGAAATAACTAGTGGAATTCAGACACAGCCGGTATGTTAATTTTTCAATTTGATTATTTGACGTAGTTTGCTTTGTTTATAATAATTTACAATTTGCATAAATGAATTGAGTTGATGACAATGTAAATTAGGAAGAATATAAACGAATGTGTTTTCTGGATTCTACTTTATTTAAAAACCAAAACATTTCGATGGCCTTTCGTTCATCCCGGAAAGATTGATTGTCCCAAAAATAATTACGAGGGGATCGTAAATCTAATTTGAGTTCCATTAAAATATTTTAATTTATCTAAAAAAGCATAAACTTTTTAGAGATAAGTTCTTTTTATTGTGTATTTTTTTAATAAAATTATCGTTTCAATAATCCACATAACACTTTTGGTATAATAGCTTTAAAAAAACTGTTTCTTAGTTGAAAAATATTTTGCTATTCTGGCTATAGATGTGTTTATTTCATTTAATTTATTCTTGAAAGTATCGACTATTGCGGCAGCAAACATAATTTTGTCTTTGTGGGATTGAACGAATCCTTTTTTTTTTCTTTTTGGCTCTGGTTCCCTTTAATTTGCCAGTACTTCCCTTTCCAGACACAGCTTTCTGGAGCTTCGTCGGTGGAAAGTCTGGATGTTGGACCCAAAGCCTCCAGAAATTCCAAAAATTGTAAAATTAATTTTAAATCAATGCAAGGCACAAAAAAATGTTGGTTAAGCTAAGAACTGCTACTGGTATTGGCATAACCGGTTTCTGTCAGTTCTAACTCTTCCCGCTGCATGCGCATACATCTTCCGTTATTGGAAAACATCACGTGCACAACACCAGGTTATGGGAATCTATGCTTAAAGGTAACCGCAGAAGAAGGACGCCCTTGCCGGAAAAAACTATATAGCTTATAATCGCGTGATTCCACTGGCGGGAGGTCAAACAGAAACTTCTTATTGAAAATCCTTTGCTTTGTTTTCACTTTTTTGCGGTCTCGTCGGTGGACGTTCAACCAGCTCTCCTTACAGACACGTTGTTGTCAACGTGGCTTTCCCAGGTTTGTAGGTGGAATCTGGATAGTGGCTCTTACCCCAACAAAAATTCCGAACTTTTCAAAAACTTATTTTAAAAAAAATATTATTGATGCGGGGCACAAAAAATGGACGTCCGACCAGAAGCAAGATACCGGTATCACGCACAACGCTTTCTGTCAGTACTGCTCCTTCCTGCTGAGCGCGCAACCATCTTCCGCTTATTAGAAAATTCCTCGTGCGTGGGGCTCTCAGAAAGAAACAGGTATCTGAATCTTTTTCGTTCACGGCGATTTAGCCCCAGAAGAAGAAGACTCCCATCGTTTAAATTCGAGTTTCTTTTTGATCCCCGATGGTAAAAAGCTTTGATTTACGCCCTTCAGCGCCTTCCCGGAAAAACTATGTAGTTTTTTTATCGCGAGTACTTCACTGATCGGAGGTCAAATAGGAACTGGATTGAAACTCCTATAAAACAGACAACTGTGTTAGAGATGGGTAGTTCGCAAAAGAACTATAAACGACTATTTGCGGTGAATAAAACGAATTAGTTCGCGAGATAGAAAAAAGTAGTTCCTAGTAAACTATACTTAAACGGGACATGTATTTATTGTACTAATGATATAGGCTGCGATGTTTTCTAGTAATATGGTTTTCATTAATTTTTTTATATTACTATTATGATAAATGTATAAATGGCGACTCTCAAAATAGTTTTTTTAAAATATGTTTATTACATTATTATTTTTATAGTACTTGTTTTAGTGACAATAAAAATGCAAGTCAATCTCTTGGACCTTAAGCAGCAAAAGAACAGTTGAGTTCAGGACAAAAATACAATCGCAGTTGTAATAATGAAATTCGATCGATATTTAGAAGGATCGTTCATAAACCGGCCAGAATATCCATTTAAATGGTGGTTTGTACGACTGCACATATATAACACCATGAATAGGCTTATGAAAAAATCTATGCATTCCTGCTTCTTTTTTCCCTGTTAACTAATTTTTTCTAAGGCGGGAAAAATTATAACAGAAAGGCGTTTCCAACTAAAGTCAAATAAAGTGCCGCAAATATTATTTTTAAATTCGAATGTTTAGTTTTTTTTGTATCTAGGAAATATACATTTAATTTTACGCTAACTTAACTTCTTATATGTATCTGAATATCTATTATTGCCGCTAAAATTATCAGTCCACTGATTTTTGTTCATTAATAGAAATATTTATTTTTATGCTCGTTACTATTTTGTTTATTTTGGAAGCAGCGAACGAGTGTAAAGTAAAGAACTCATTTAAAGAACTAATCTTTTCTGTGAAAGAAAGCAAGTGAACTGGCTTTTTAAAAGAACAATAATTCCCAACCCTAAACGGCATAATCATCTTCATGCGCTAATTTTTGGTACCTTCACCATGTCGTCAAGGATAAATCAACAAATATTTTGGTTTTGGGGACTAAGTTGCATTTGGGTGTTAGAGGGTCGTTTTTAATACTTGTCGAGTAGAAAAAAGTGTTATACTCTAAAAATGTAATTCTGTTAAAAATAGTTTTAAATAGTTATTATCTAATTTAGGTTTAAAGTCTCATTGTTTAAGTGCTGTTATGTGATGCAATTGTAAATTAAAATTAAATGTTGAATTCTGAAAATGATTATACTGCACAACAATGCATACACTGATTTCTCTTTCTTGCTAGAATTACTGATAAAGCCGATAAATAAATTAAGGTTCTTAGACAAATACATACTTAAAATATTAATTTTAATATTTTGTAACATGTGACGCATCACAATAAAATAGTTTGTTATTATTTTATTTAGTGAAATAGCTTATCCTTAAATACATAGGTTAGTTTTTGTCTCTGGAACCCAATTAAATAATATTAAACAAATATTATATTTTTAAGCTAATTTTATTAAATCTAAAATTGCTTCGTTTGGACTTTAAAAATTTAAGAAATACTAGTTTTCTCAAATTGTTTTAAAGTGATCTTTTAGTATATAGTCAGACACAATTATATGACCTTTTTTTAGGGGTATAGTGATCTACTGTAAAAAGGTAGAAATTTTGTTATTAATAAATGGAGCTTGATTTGAAAAGTGGGACTGGGGAAGTTAATGTAAATTAAACAAAAATTAAAATATTAATTTAAATTTTTCTATAAAAGATTTTAGCAATTTTAAGAGCTTTTAGACTAAAAAGTTCCCGAAATAACCAAAATGTTTTAAACAAAAATATAAAAGGTACCTACTTTAATAAAATTATTGTTTACTTTACAATCACTTATTTTTCATATGTTTTGACTTATCCCAATTTCCCTTACATGCACCAGATGTTTCTTTTGGTTTTCTATTACGTCGTCGTTATTACCAATTATTATATATTTTAATTAAATACCTAGATTGTAGCGGTATGGTTTCCAAAATGGGTGCAGTCATGTAGAAAAATAGTCCTTTTTATTATTTGTTTTTTTTTAACATAAATTCCAACTGTTAATTTTATGTTTACAGAGAGAAGGCAAAAAGGGTTGTGTCGAGCTAACTTTACAGTATGCACTCAGTGAAGATGGAAGAAATGATGTCGTAGAAATAAGTGTAACCAAATTTAGATGTAGCCTTCAAACAATGCAGGAGCATGAAAAAGTGGGAGGTAAGTACTTCAACCATAAAAATGTACCCTTATCTAAAAACCAGAGTTTTAATATTTGTCTCAACAAAACAGTAACTAGTTTAGACCATTTGACCTAGAAAATGCAAAAAATTTTACCTGAAATGCTTTTTAAATATTGTTTTTTGCGCCCCCTTCCCCTTCCCCACGCTATTTACAAACCACGAGCCGCCAGTGCTACCACTAATAAAATAAATATAAAAAACCGTTACAGACCCGACGTGGTATATGTCTTCAGCACTTTAGGGTGTAAAACTTGATATAAGAATTTTGCATAGCTATGAAAAGACTTTTTGGTTTCAGAACAGCGCATTTACATATAATTTTTACACGCACACTAAAGTGAGTTTTTAGTTAAGCATTTATAGGATTTGAAGTAGCTTAATAGTGTTTTTTGCGATTTTACAGTGTTCCCGTAATAAAAAGTGCCATGCACATTAATTAGCATTTTCAGAGCCGACCATGCTTTAAGGCGAGGAAAAGTTTTTGTCACTGGAAAGCTACTCAGATTATCCATCGCAACCTCCGAGCATATACTAGTAGAGGCAACCTTTCAAGTTGGTATTGCGTCCAAAGTTAAATGGCATTATGAAGTATGTGACAACTGCGGCAACGGCGTTTATGAATAGTTATATTAAAAGCCAAAAGTCGAACTTACAAACGCCACAGCAATGCGAATGAAACGTAAAATTTATAATTTGACCTTTAGTTTTCCCAAAGAGTTATGTTTTTTTTTTTTAATTTAACTTGAAAAATCTTGCTGTTGGAATTAAAAAGATACTAAAGGACTCATCTACACCCTATGCCCTATGTGAATCTAAATATAATTTATTTGTAGGTCAGCTTTACATCAAAATAACAGCCCTTGAGAGTGACGACGTCATTCAGAAGAAAAAAAGCGACAGATTCGAGCCAACGATAAGTCTGAAACTAGAAGCTAACACAGCAACTTTAAGAGCTAATGTGAACAGTTACATGTTAAATAAAGTAAAAATTGTTGTAAGGTTACTTTCGAAAAATATTTTAGGAAAAAAAGTTTTGTTAGGCATAATTGAAATTGATAAAAATGATGCGTTTTGGAAAGAGATTGTTGCCACACCCGGAGTACCAATAACAAAAATGGTCAACTTTGAGTAGTTACTTTGTGTTGAAAATGAAATTTAGTGAATTACACAGGGTATCTTAACAAATAAACACAGAATGCAAATTCTATATGTAAAATTAGAAGTATTTAGAAAAACATACTAGACTAAATTATGCCCATAGGTATACCATTACCCTTTAGGAGTAATGCCAACAAAGAGAATTAATATTTATACCTCGTCCCTAATTAGTAAAAAAATATCAAACACAGTAATTTAAAAAACTAACAAAATAAAATTAGAAATGTGCTGTTATTATTTTAAGATTGACTGACAGTTTATAGATTTTTTTAAAGTCATTGTTTATTTTTTTGGACAAACTAATTGCTGTTATGTTTACGTAAAAAATAAACCAGATTTTTCTTTTATTTTTTTCCTATTCATTTGAATGTTCTTATAGCTCATTTAATTAGGGTACTGTATTTTAAAACATAAAAGTAAAAACACTAACAATTAAAGTGTAGAATAAATATTAATTTAACCTTAAGTGAAGATAAGAAAGTGGGTTAAGTGTTTTGAAGGTAAAACTGAGACCTGCCTAATAAACTATATAAACAAGTTTTGTTATTGTGTAAAGTTGTATAAACTCATAAAATGTCATGTCTGTGATGTGATGTAAAACTGAAAATATGCCAATAATTGTAAATATTTAAAAATAATTAATAGAATCAGAATAAATAATCGTATTTTTTTGTATCCCTAATGCTTTAAAACTAAACATAATTTATCCTTTTTTATTTATTACCAAATTGTAGATAATTTTTCGAGTTAGTAAATTCACTTTCGCTCCACGGCGGAGAGAGGTATATAAACCACGCAGAGCGAGAGAGAAAGGTATTAGACTTATTGGCGGTTTCATTCTCTCACACGCTGTTTGCACTGCCGAATGGCAAGGCTGCGTGTATGAAGGTATATGTTCGTTTGTTTTCAACAAATTCTAGCTTTGAGCATAGACCTTGCCTCTTGGCCGTGTGAACAAGCGTGCGAGAAAAAAAGAAGTGTGTAGCCTTTTTTTTGCACTCCAACGTGCTTATTGGGTCGACCAATCAGCAAGCAGAGCGGCTCTTCCACCGACCAACTGGGATGTTGGAGCGAAAGAAAAAGTTTATACTTCTATTCTTCTTTCTCTCCCGTACGCTTGTTCGCACGGCCAAGCGGCAAGGCTGTCTCCATAAGTGTAGTATTAAGGAATTCTAATACACATTCTTTATTAAACAGATTGGGAATAAATAATGTACAAAATTAGGTACAATAGAAAGTATTCATATGTTACGGACGGCGCAGCTAGCGCCATCTTTACGGCAAAATCCATACTGAATTTTTTCGTTCAACAGATTTAGATGCCCCAATAAAGAGAACGCACACCTACTTCATAAGAATGGCTACTGATGGCTCTGCAGGTCTTCAATTCTATATTATTTTTATATAATTGTGTTTCTCCCCCGAAAAGAAAAATATTTTAGGTGTTAGATGTTCTAAAGGAAATATATATAAATTTTTATATATATATATATATATATATATATATATATATATATATATATATATATATATATATATATATATATATATATATATATAATTGGCAAAAAGATAGGCTGAACAGATATTTTACAAAAATGAGTTTCGCGAACAAAAGCTATAACGTTTAAAACCGTGTTACAACAAAATGGGCGCCCAAAAAAAAAAAAGTAAAGTTGATGAATCATCATCAACTTTACTTTTTTATGGGCCCCAAAAATTTAAAAAGCCAGAAAATAGTGCTTTTTATTCCTATTTAAACAATGTGTAACATGTTATAGTTTGGGATTTTAAAAACCTCATCCACAAAAAAAATAAATATTTTCTCAGTTGGCCTTGATTCCGGCGAATTTCATCTAGGTCATTATCAAGTTAGCCCCGGGTACTTTTTTAAAAATTTTTTTTCAACTTTGTAAGATGGTTAATTATTTGAAAAAAAAACTTGATATTTTCCAACGTTATTTCCAAAGCAATAGAAATGTTAAAAAGGGCAAACGTACTTCAAAATTTTTTCCCTGAAAGGCAGCCTAAACTAACATACTTTCGAAAACTGGTTACAAATTTGTTTCAATTGGGGAAATTTTAAAAAACCACGACCTAAGAAGTACGTTGAAGAAAATCGACAACGGGATGCTGCAATTAACCAACTTTTTAAAAAAAAAATCCAACATCTTCAGCCAGGGATGTTGATAAAATTTCCCCATACCTAAGTCAACCATTCATAGAGTAGTTAGGACTATTTAAAAAAAAATCATTAATATGTTGAGAAAATGGACAAGATTTTGAATTTTAGGTCGTTATTTTACATCTTCAATTTAGTAGGAATATTAGTTTAGCCACTTTTCATTGTTTTTGTTTTCACTTTTTTTACACGTAAAAATTTTTTTGTAACGGGGGATTAACGTTATAGCTATGTTCGCGAACCCATTTCTGTAAAATATCTGTTTACCTTATCTATTTTGCCAATTACTAATATTTTATTGTTTAAAAAAAAAATTTTGTCGTCGGAGTAAAAGGGCCCAAATGAGAAAATATTTTTTTTTGAAATAAATGAGGTTATAAACTTTTAAATTATAACATGTTATACATTTTTGGGGGAAAACCCGAAAAAAAACACTATTTTTTTTAGTCAAAATCCAATATGGTGTCCATATAAAAAAAAAAAAGTTGGGGGTGATTTTAAAAACCCAAAACGTTGAAAATAAAAATTGAATACGATCATATTCTAAAAAAAAATTTTTTTTAAAAATTTTTTCAGATTTGAAAAATTTTCATTTTTTAAAAAAAAATGGCCGATTTTCGAAAAGGGATGTTTCAGGTTTTTTTTAAAAATTTTTTAAAAACCTGAATAGATAAAACCACGTAGAAAACGGGATTAGCTTACTAACATAATTGTCTAAAACTTTCCCCATTTAAAAACCCCCTTTTTTATCTATCGTGGTTTTCCCCAAAAACCCCATACTTTCCCCCCAATTTGGGACACACATATATATATATATATATATATATATATAAAAAAAATTAAAAATATAAATATAATTAAAATTAATAATTAATTTTATTAAAAACCCGGGGGGTTTTTTGGGAAAAAAAATTTTTTCCCCCATAACTTTTTTTTTTTAAAAGGGAAAAAAAAAAAAATTTCCCCTTTTTTTTAAAAACCAAAAAAATTAAAACCCTTTTAAAAATTTTTTTGATTGAAAAAATTTTCCCGGTTTTTTTCCGGAAAAAAAAAACACCTTTAAAATTTTTAAAAAAAAAATTTTCCCCATTTTTTGACCTTTCCCTTTTTTAAAAGACTTTTAAATAAAGAAATATTAAAAAAGAATTTTTTTAAAAAATTTAAAAAATTTTTAAAAAATTAACGACCAAAAAACCCCCCCTTAAAAAAAAATTTTGATAAAGGGGTTTAAAAAATTTTTTTTGGGTTTTCCCAAAAAAAGGGCCCCCCTTCCCTACAACCCCCTTTTTTTATAATTATTTAATTAAATTAATAATTATTTATAATTAAATTAAATTTAATAATTATTTATTTTAAAAATAAATAATTTTATAAATTTAAAATTAATAAATTAATATTATTAAAATAAAATTAATTTATTATTTAATAATAATATTTTTTGTTTTTTAAAAATAATTTTTTTTAAAAACAAATTTTATAATTTTTTATTCTGAAAGGTTTTAACAAATTTTTAAAATTTTTTCCCTTTGTAACCCCCTTTTTGTTTTAAAATTTTCATTTTTTTAAATTCCCCCAATTTTAAAAATTTTTGGGGGGAAAAAAACAAAAAGAATTTTTTCTCGTTTTTACTTTTATGGGGGGGAGCCCCACCAATTTAAAATTTCCATTAAAATTTTTGGGTAAAACCCCGGGGGGGTTTTGGGGGCCACGTTATAAAAATTTTTTAAAAATTTTTTTTTTTTAAAAAAAAATTTTTTGGGGGTTTTTTAAAATGGCATTTTATTAAAAATTTTTAAATTTAAGGGGGTTTTAAAAATTTTAAAAAGGGGGTTTTAGGCTAGAAAACACCATTTAAGGGGGGTTAATTTTTGGGGTTTAAAGGGAAATTTTAAAAAAAAAATGGGGGAAATTTTTGGAAAAATTTTTTTTTTTAAAATAAACCCTTATTTACTGGATTTATGTTTGGAGCTTACTTTAACATGAGTATTGCAATATTTGCGAGGATACCTTATTTTTTTAGTTTATGTATAATTCACAAGACTAACGAGTGACGATAGCGTTGTTAAAATTAGCAATGGACTTAATAATGTGTTAAATTTAACAAAGATGTAAAAATGGGGCTCTTTTAAAAAGAATATAAATTTTTTAATGTAAACTATTTGTCAAAAAAAAAAAAAGGGCCTGGTTTTGCTTTAAAAAAACAATTAAACATATAAAAAATTTTTACCCTGCATAGATAGTAAAAAAAATGGGGCACTCCCAACAAAGTAATTTTTAAAATCTTTTTTTAAAAAACAGTACGATAGATAGCTTAAATGACTAATACTACTGAGCTTCTTTAAATTTGGTTTTTTAACGTGTTCTTTTCCTAACTCATGCTTATTAATTTTATTGATAAAATTTTTGGGTAAATTTTCATCTAGAGTAGACAAAATATTTGCTTTATTTTCCTAGAAAATTGCTGTTTTAATTAAATAAATAATAATAAAAATAGTTATTTATAAGATTTTTTTTTTCTTCTTTTTATTAAATTATTTTTTTTAAAAAAAATTAAATATTTATTTTATTTTATATATATATATATATATATATATATATATATATATATATATATATATATAATATATATATATATATATATATATATATATATATATATATATATATATATATATATATATATATATATATATATATATATATATATATATATATATATATATATATATATATATATATATATATATATATATATATATATATATAAATTACAAAAATTAACCTACAAAATGCTTTTGTTTTTTGGGTTAAGGCGTCCCCAAAGCTATACCATGCGGAACTAAAACCGTTAGAGACCCGCTGTGGTATATGCCCAAATTGCCCCAGTGCCTTGATCGAAATCCAAGTTAAACGAAGTGCAGGGTTTAAAACCAATACCTCCTATACCTCCTTGTATAGGAGGTATTGGTAAATTTTCTAAGAATTTTTCATGGTAATAAAAGCATGTTCTTGATTTCAAAAACAGCGCTTATATATATATATATATATATATATATATATATATATATATATATATATATATATATATATATATATATATATATATATATATATATATATATATATATATATATATATATATATATATATATATATATATATATATATATATATATATATATATATATATATAATAGTTTTTACACGCACGCCATAATGAGTTTCTAGGCAAGCATTTATAGGATTTGGAGTAGCTCAAGAGCGTTTTTACACCTTCCCCGTAATAAAAAGTGCCATGCACACCATTTTTATTGTTAAACTTTTTAAAGCAGAATATCCACTGAATTAAAAATGACTTAATGTAGGTATGTACATAAAGAGAATCAAAAAATTTTTTAAACAAGGTACATCTCGACCCCCCTTTCCAATTAAGATTTCAGAGGTTGAAGTCGCCCTGGATAAGGGTTTGCAGATAGGAGTTGGCACATACGACTAAAAAGTTTCTCCCTAAAAAAAAGGTATACGGGTCCGAGCGTTTTTATCAGATAAAAAGTACCCCAAAAAGAACTTTCGCTTGTTTTCGTTTACCCACCCTGTTTAGTTTTTAAATCAGAAAAAGTAAGAAGGCCAAAAATAAACATGGTGTTTTATTTAATGGCAAATTCTTCTGTTCAGTACTGCGATTATTAATACAAAAAAAGTGTTTTTAAAATATAATATACGGAAATAACACTAAGAAATTAATAAATAAGATCAGGAATAAAAAAAATTTTTTTTTTTTTTGAAATAATTTTTTTAATAAATGGCAAAAATGAAAGTGCTCCAAATATTTTTTGATTGAAAAATTTTAGTACCAACCTTTCCTTGAAAGTGTTAGACAATGTAATGGTTTCAATAACACTAGAATTTTGGGATTCCATTGTCTTTATTAGTTAATTATTACACAACGTTTCGGTTAGTAATGTATCTCTAACTGTTTTCAAGTGATAACTAAAAACAATTCTTAGAAGCTACGACTTATATACTATCCCTTGTTCACCGAAGCTTGGCCGACTTTTCACGGTTCAGCAACGGTTTCCAGATATTCGGCATATTGATGCTTGCCTAATACATTTTTTTTGTTTACAAATATTAAAGCTTCTTTAAATTTTCTTTTCTTTCAGTGGGTTTCTTTATGAATTGTTTTGCTTCCGACCATTGTATGCGGTGTTGTTTTGACCAAGCGTGTTCGGCAATCCCTGACTTCGACGTTTCACCTCGTTTCATATGTTTTTTGTGTTCTTTAACTCTAACTTTAAGTGGTCTCTTTGTTTCCCTGATGTATACCTCACTACATTCACAGGAATTTAGTAGATGCAGCCATTTATTTGAAACATTGTTGTCGGGCTCGCCTTTGTAAGAATATTCTTTTGAGTAGTTTGGGATTTAAATGCCAATTAACATTATACTTATTCGCTATTCTGCGAATCTTTTCCGAATTTCCTTTAATATATGGAATTGTCATAAATATTTAGTCACGTGGAGTCTCGTTCAAGTTAGAGTTTCTTGTCTTATTTTGATATTATTTGATTGTTTCCTTTATTAGTTTCTCACTGTATCCGTTCTGCTTAAGAACCCTAGTTAGTTACCTATTTCCTCTTGCAGGGATTCCCCACTGTTACATAAGGTCACTGCACGATTATATAAAGTACGTATAACCCCCTGTTTGGTTTCGTTAGAGTGAATAGAATTCTGGTATAAATATTGTTCAGTGTGGGTAGGCTTTCTGTATACCGAGGTTTGTATATGTCCATTATTTCGTACGTCTAGAACGTCGGGGAAAGGTAGGGCCGAATTTTGCTCCTTCTCCCTTGTGAATTTAATACAAGGTCGGCGGCAATTTAGATGTTTTAAGAAACCTTTAAGTTCTTTGTCATTACCTGTCCATACAATAAAAATATCGTCAACATATCTTAGACAAACTTTTAGTTTAATTAGAGCAGTTTTAATTTCATGTTTCTCAAACCATTTCATACAAATATTTGCTATCACTGGGGAAAGCGATAAACCTATGGGAAGCCCATCATCTTGCGCGTAGAACTCATGTTTCACCTGAAAGTAGAAACTACGGAGGCAAAGCTCCAACAACTCCATCACTCCATCCAGCGGCAGGATGGTGCGTTCTACTAGTGTTTTATCTTCTTTAAGCTTGGCTCGGATAATGCTTAACGATTTTTCTACTGGTACGTTTGTGTACAGACTTTCCACATCAAAACTAACAAAAGTATCATCCGGTCCTTTAAAGAAGCTGTAATAATTGTAAAAAATAAAAATGTATTTAGCAAGCCTTGCATCGCTATCTGGCAGTCGTTGCTGAACCGTGAAAAGTCGGTCAAGCTTCGGTGAACAAGGGATAGTATATAAGTCGTAGCTTTTAAGAATAGTTTTTAGTTATCACTTGAAAACGGTTGGAGATACATCATTAAAACAAACGTTGTGTAACAATTAACAAATAAATACAATGGAAGTCCAATATTCTAGTGTTATTAAATTTTAGTATCATTTAGAAAAAATAGGACACTTGCCAATTCGGTTTTGGTAGAAATAATTAAAGCATATTTAACCCATAACAAAGCAATCACGCTAGCGTTCTCGACTTTTAACCTTACCCAATATCCATAAATAGAGTAAATAATCCAAAGGGCTCCCGAACACCCTTTGATACTTTTGGCCAAAAAGTTAACAAGCTCGCAGACTACATAAACACCAATTTTTATTTACATGTTAAACTTTTTTAAAACCCATTTTCTAGACTTAAATTCGCACGTCAACTCGCATTTACTTGGGAGAACGAGGCCATGATGAGCTGTCAAGTACACTATTAAACCATGGGGCCTATATGCAACTGGTTTGATATGCGCACACGTGGCGAGTTAATGAGTGTGTTATGAATTTCGTAAACAAAAAATTAAATAAATAGATTGATAAACAGTTCATATACCCCGGGTCATGGCAGTAGTTGGATAAGTGACATTGTTGGTCATGCATTCGAAAAAAAATAATTTTATTAAAACAAGATGATGCAAAGCATAATGACTAGTTTGGGTTACGGGAAAAAAGCCATAACAACATTGTTCCAGGGAAAAACTGGGCGCCACACAGTGTTGCGTTATACGGGGTGTCCAAATTTATTTGTTCAAAATAATTTGGGGTGATTCTACATGTTAAATTATTAAGAAAAGTTCATATCAACATAGGTCAAAGATGGCACCGGAATATAGGTTTTATTATATATCTCTGGAACCAGATAGTTCAGATAGTCATCTGAGTTTTGGCATAAAAATTGTTTTAAATCAGGAGTGCCAGAGGGGAGGCCTCGATTCAGTTTATTTATCATTTTTATTAAAGTCTGTTTTTTAGCCTAAAAGGGAAAAAATATTAGAAAAAATTAAAATTTTTAAAAAATATGAAAGGGGCACCTACCGTCGACATGTTTTGATGGTTTCGTCAGGTATCCATATTTGTTAAATAATAATTAACTCTAAAAAAATTACTTAGAAATAGAGATAACTCTTATATTTTATTGTTTTTCTATTTCTAAGTAAATTTTCTTTGGAATTAATTATTTTTTTAAAAAATATGAATATACCCTGACGAGACCCATCAAAAAATTGTATCAGAGAGGAAATTTAAGAAATCGTAGCTAAATCCAAATACTTTTTATTGGCGTTAGATGAAACTTGCGATTTAACGAGTAGATCTCAGTTTGCTATTTTGATGCGATGTGATTTACTAAAAGTCTGTCAGCTGGAAACCAAGGAAAAGACATATTTTAGAAAATTAAGGAATGTGTTAACAAATATGAAGGGACACCTACACGTCGACATGTTTTGATGGTTCTCGTCAGGGTATATCCATATTTGTTAAATAATAATTAATTCTAAAAAAAAATACTTAGAAATAGAGATAACTCTTATTATTTTATTGTTTTTTCTATTTCTAAGTAAATTTTCTTTGGAATTAATTATTTTTTTAAAACATATGAATATACCCTGGAGAAACCATCAAATGTCGATCAAGGAGATTAAGAAATCGTAGCTAAATCAAATGTTTTATTGGCTTAAATGAAACTTGCGATTTAGTAATCTCAAATTTCTTTTTTATGCAAAGTGTTGACGACTTGGAATGTATTGAAGATTTACTAAAGTCTGTCGCGAAACCAAGGAAAAGACATATTTTGAAAATTTAAGGAATGTGTTAAAAAAAGTTTACATGGACAAATTATATCTGTTTGCACTGATGTGCACCTGAATGACCGGAAAAAAATGGGTTTGGGAGTTTGTTACCAAGAATGTCTTAGATCGAACATTATTTTCGTATCATTGCATTATTAACCAAAGGGAAACTTGTTGCAAAGGACATGGTGGGGTTGATCAGTGATGGAAAATTCATTCTCTTAATAGACGTGAATTCAGACTCTTATTTAAGGTAAATCAGTAAAAATGGAGGTTATAAATGTACAGTGCTGTGCGAGGCTTTCAAGGGGCAATGTTGAAACATTTCTTAAACTTGCAATTTTTAAAGGAAAAACGGGTTTTACCATTGGAAACTGATATGGAAAACATCCGGTTAAGGATCCCACATTTCTTTTGACGAGAATTTCCTCATTATTTTGAATCTCAAATTACAAAGCAAAGAGTGTTCACTTTCGACTAAGTTTTATTTAATAAGCGGATTCCATGGCCACAGAAAATATTGTCTATTTCCCCACCAAAAAAATTTAAAAAAAGGTCAACATTGCACTGTCAATTGTTCTAAATACGAATCAAAATTAGACGTTTTTTACAGTCGTTTAAGAGAATATTTTAAAACTTTTGACAACAACAATAAATCCCTTCATAATCAGTTTGACTGAAATAGTTATTATCCTGCCAATATTCAGTTGGGAAATTGTTGAACTGCAAGATCATGTTTCGTTAAAAAAAAATTTTTGCCGACAAAGGTGTTCGAAACCGCAAAATTCTTCAGGAGATTTTGCAGATTTCTGGAAATTGGTACCAAAAGAAAACTTTCCAGCAATAACAGATCAGGCGTTACAGCTTTTAAGTAGTTTTGGTGTAACATATGTTTGTAAAAAGGTTTTCTTAGACCTTAATTATGTAAAAAATAAATATCGCACATAATTTATAGAGTTGCCGCGAGACACGAGATACGAGACATCTCGTTTCGTCTCAAAGCCATTTTGTCTCGTCTCGGGAGCATTTTGTCTCGAATTTCGAGACGAGACGAGATAAATTCCTTCGAGACAAACTCGAGACAAGACGAGACGAGACATCTCGAAAAATTTTAATGACTTAAAACTTAAGTGAACTAACTGTAATAAATCTCCAACAATATATTTCTAGTTCTTAAGAATTATACAGGTTGTTTAAGATTTAGTGTTACAAACTTCGACAGCAGTTGGATCTTGCAAAAATAAGTTTTTATAAACATAGGTCATTGTTTCAGAAATACATTGTGTTAAAAAAAGAAGCTAAAATTAATTGCTTTAAAAAGTATATCACCCTGTGGTTTTATTATTTTTTAATTATTTTGAATTTTTTACCCCCGTACATATTTTCCATGAGAGAAGTGGTATTATGGAAAAATTACAGCGGAAATTCCACGTCGTCTAGGCAACGGGGTTTTTCCCCTTACTGTCAAATTAACAATACGATTTTTAAATAATAATGACGGTTTGTTAAATTAATATATAATTTTTAGTTAATAAAATTTTAATCTACGTTTTTGATTCTTAAAATATTCTCCCTAACCAGGAAATTTTTTTACTAATGCGTGTTTTCTTTGAAAATTTTATGAGAGAACACGCTATCGTGAAAAATTATCGGTAATTTTAAGCACTCGTGGTATTACCCCCGATAAAACAACTTAAAATACAACTATTTTGTCTCTTGATTTTTTAAATTTTGCTTTCTTTCAAGAAAAAATTAAAACTGATTCTTTTTTTATACCCTTTTGAAAAGTAGGAGTTTTACTTTGTCTCTCGAAAAAAACTCAAATAACGAAAAAGTTGTATTTTAAGTTGTTTTATTAAAATAATTGTTTAAAAAATTATGTACAATTACAGCTTCTTTTTAACTTTAGGACCCCGTGTACTTCCAATTTTGAAACGATGCATATCCGGACTTATGTTTATAGAGACTTTTTACAAGACCCTTAACGCAGTTAAAGATTTTAAAACTATTGCTAAAACCCCCTGTATAATTATAAGAAAAACTTCTAGAAAACATTTTACCTGTGTTTTGTAATAGAGTTTATGACTTATGTTTCATTATCTTTTAGTTTTTTTTTCTATTTTGTGGACATTTTTATGTCACTTATATTTCTATATTTAATTTCAAATAAAAAAAACAAATTATTAGGTTCTTTATTTTATTTTTAGTTGCATATTATGGTGTCCGTAAAGTCTGAAATCACCAATTTTTGAGAAACTACACAATTTGAAGAAAAGCTCAATCAGTCAATTTTTAAATTTACAAGGCATGTTATAAAAAAATAAGCATTTATACAGGGTGTTCCAAAAAAAATACATCATAAATGGGACAGTCCGTATTTTTTTACGTATTTTGCTTCTACGGTTTATTTTAAATGTTACAGGCGGCGGCGGCACTTTTTGATGCCTATACAGAGGGTTGTTTTTGCATGTTTTTCTATTAGTTGAGGATATGCCGCTATTATGTTTTAAAAAGTTTTAATTTAAACTAAAAACAATGCATCCTTCTTAAAATACATAACAGGTTTGACAAGCTATTAGTTTGTAGGTATATAGTGTACAGGGTGAGTCAACGATGGCGAGGGAATTTTAAGGTTAAATTTGTAGATAATGTGCTTATGTAAGTATTAGGTTATGGTTAAAAAAGTATGTTAAATTTAAACGATATTTTGAATTAGACAGGGCAGTCCATAAAGTATTTAGGGGGCTACAAAAGTAATTTTTTTAAATTTAAATAAAATACCTATACCTACTCATATTTTTACAGTTTTGGATTCTATTTATTCAATTCTAGAAATTCCTATACCTACTTCATATTCTCTACCCAGAAAGTTACGTAGGTATAAGAATATTGCCTTTTCCGATAGTTTGGGTATACCTAATTATTATATAAAAAGTTAAAAATTGGACCAAAAAATTGAGAATGAACATTTCTAGAATTAAACACTGGAATTAATAATGTAATGATAAAATATGTGTGTTCCATTTAAAAAATATGTCTTTTTATCACCACCTTGTGCACTGTGCAGACATAAAAATTAGTTTAAAAAATGTGTAACATGTACCTAAAATTAAAAATCGACGGGTCCAAACATTTTGCTTAAACTTCCGAACTAATTTTTATTGAAATTATCCTATACAATACCAATGCACTGTATACTGAAATTAATTTAATTGAAATAAACCAAAACAACTCGAGACAAACGAGACAAAAGGAGACGAGACGAGACAAACGTTTATCTCGTCTCGAAATATATTATCTCGAAATTTCGAGACGAGACAAGGCTTTATCTCGTCTCGTCTCGTCTCGGGGCAACTCTAATCATTTACTAAGCATATATTTGTAATGTGTTGTTACTGTCAACTTCGTATTTTCGCCTTCCATAGGAAAATTATTAAAGAGAAACAATGAAACCACATTGATTGAAACAACAACTTACCTTATATGGAGGAGATACATATATTAAGTTAAATTTGTTTCTTTATTTAGCAAAATATGTTTTTGTTTTTTTATATAATATTACCTTAAAAAATAAACAATATTTATTAATTTCATTTTTTAATATTGGGGTTTTATTGGGCATTTTCCTGAGACCCCTAACAAAAGAGGAATTGTCATTACCCCTCCCTAATGTCTGAATCCTCCGTTTGGCCGACTTTTAAAAAAGGTTGAGCAGCCTTGGCCTAGGGGATCCAGTTTGGGGTCAGAAGATATCGAAGGTTTCTTAATATGTTTATTGACATCAATTTCTGAAAGTTTTTGGGCTGTTATGTAATCAAATTTTTCAATTCATATTTTAGCTTTTAAGGCATCTTCCAAAAGTTGTCCAAAGAGCAATTCAAAAATCGATTATCTCGTAGCCATCACTAAAACGGTGAACCAAACTGGGCATATAGTAGCAGCCATAAAATGTAAATAAAGCGAATGGTTTTATTAAGTAAAGCTTTAAAGGTCTCAATATTTATTTTAAAATTCTAAAAAGTACCGTTATAACTGTAATAAAATTTGATAATTACCTCTTTAGTTCCCCCTTTTGTTTTATTTTTTTGGGCTTTTTTTTTTTTTTTTTAAAATTTTTTTAAAAATTTCCCTTATTGCCAGGTTTTGGGGAAAACTTTGGCTTTGGTTAACAAAATAAAAAATTTTAGCTTTCGGTTTTTTTGGTAAAAATTTCCTTACCCCCCTTTATTCAGTAAAAATGGATCGATAATTTTGTCCCCTTTAAAAAATTTTAAGTACGGAGCAAAAAAAAAACGAAAACCCCGTTTTCCCAAACCTAATTGTAAAACCCCCTGTTAAAACATTCTTAAAAATTACATAATGTTTCGGGGAGAGTTTTGCCCTAGCCCATAGATTACACATTTACAAAATTTTACTTTTGTTATATTAAAGTTCTAAATATAACATGTTTGGTTTGAGGAAGTTTTCAGGTGTGGTGAACATGAACTTAATATTTAACATAAAACTTTTTAATAAATTTCAAGTTTAAAGGTAATTTTGTTAAATTTTGTGATTTAATTTCAATTTTTTTTTGAACACCTAGTCTAAAGTCGGAATAATTAAAAAAAATAGAGGTACCTAGCTTTAGTTTATTTCTGTCAAAATAGTCTTCGTTTTTTGATATTGATGCTAAAAAACAAATTTGCTTTCTTATTTAACTGCATCCACCAGGTTTATACAAATTTATTGTATACTTTAATATTTCATGTTTATATTTTGAATGGGAGTTAATAATAAAAGTATATAGGTCAATCGCTTCTTTCTATTTTCCAAAACTTTTCCTTAAGCTCCTGTTTCTTGTTTCTTTTAAAAGCCTTCGAGGAGCCGGGAAACTTTTAACAAACTCCCAAATTTGAAAAAATTTGAAGTGATTTTATCCTGTCCCCCAAAACCGACTGCTATTGGCACTCGCATTTGTCAAACCGATGGTGCATCAATGAAATATCGGGCTTTTCCGGCCCTAAACCTCGACATTTTGCACCGAATTCATTGTTCTTTTCAGGTCGCGTTATGTTAATGAGCCGTCATAAATTTGGCATTGTGGAAGCGCTGACACCGCATCGTTTAGCTGACATGAACGATGGTCTAATCTTTTTGGGGGTGAAAACCGTTTTGCTGGGGATTGTTTAAAGGTCCTTTACAGAAAATAATTATATTCTAAATAAAATTATTGCCTTTTTTTTTAGTTAAGTTACCAAAATTCTTGCAATATACCTAAATTCCAAAAAATTTTAGTTTGGCTTCAATTTTTTGTACTTTTTGGATTTTAAATTAATTGAATTTTTAAATGTAAGACATTTAATTAGTTT